>CM076579.1:1022554795-1022695784 GCA_034641835.2 Pinus albicaulis | reverse complement strand
ATCTTGATAAATTACTAGGGTCGTAACATATTGGTGACCATACCAGGGAACTAACCAATCTCCAGTTTTAAATTTAGTCTTAAAGGAAGATCTTTCATTTATCTTTTTTACTTTAAGATTATTTTGAAGGGTTGTGGGTATTCATAAACAGTCATTTTGGCTTCTAGGAAAACCTACTATACCAAGCTTAATTTGGATCCTAAGCCTACAGTTATAGTATATAACCCAGAACAGATTGGAAAAAAGAAAAAACAAATTTTCAATTTAGAAACTGAAGTACCATTAAGGAAAGCTAATTCTTTACCAAAAGAATTAGTGAGCTTATCTGATATTGATTTTGATTTCAAGTTTGAACAGTCATTGTTTAAAAATAAATATGAAACTGATTTAAGAGATACTGTAATAGATCCTATTTTTACTTCATCTTTGAATGCAAAACAGAATATTATTTCAGCAAAAATAAAATCAGATAAGTATGAATCTCAAAGTCAAGTAGAAAGGATTAATGTTACACTAATTAAAGACATTGATGAAGCAATTAAATTAGCCCATTTATTATCCCACATTAAGCCTCCAGTTTCTCAATTGCACACAACAATAATTATAGCAGCAGATTCAACTCTATATGTTGTCACCTCATTTTTATATTCCACTACAAGTTCATCCACAGAAAAATTTAGTCCTAAGTTTCCTTTGTAGCCTAGGATATTATTCCCCTCATCCACTGCATCCACTACTTTTATAAGTATAACATCCTTATTTCCAAGTAGTTCCATATATATACCAACCTCTTTTCCAAGCTCTTCAAGTATAGCTTTCAGCATATCAGCTACTATATCCAACACTGCTCCTATCATTACTGTTATAGCTCCCATTTTGGAAAAACTTGAAGCCATGGCTGCTAGGTATGCTCCCCTTGTATTACCTCAAAACCTCCATGATATGCCCCAAGATTATCAGAAAATATACCACTATTTGATGGCCTATCACAATATACTACTCAACAACATGTCACAAAAATGACAGACTATTGTGAAATCTATGAAATTGATGAGTCAGATGTTCAAAAGATGTTATTTGCTCAAAGTTTAATAGGAGAAGTTAAGAAATGGTTTAATAATTTATCTGCTCGTATTATAGCTAATTTAGCTACATTTCATAGAGCATTTTTAAATAAATGGAAAATGAAAAAGAGTCCTTTGCAATTTTTTTCTAAGTTTGATGCTTTAAAAAGATCTGCTAATGAGTCTATTCAAGATTACTGCACTAGGTATAACAGTGTCTGTAATTCTATTTCTGCGGATCTTAAACCTACACCATATTCTATACTTCTTAAATTCCCTGATGGATTTGATCCAGATATGGCCTATCAACTAAGAGAAAGAGATGATGAAACATTAGAACAAATGAAATTAGTTGTTGTTAGTGTAAAAATTAATATTCTAGCTAGAAAAGCCAGACTTAGGAATGAAAGAAGAGTAAAAATTAAAGAAGAAACATCAAATTCAGATGTTAAACTAGATTTGTTTGCTAAAAATTTAGAAAGGGTGGTTGATATATTAGAAAATATTGAGAGAAAACTACAATGGGATAACGAACCACAAATTAGAAATCCCAACTTCAGAAAAAACAATAACCCTAGAAAAGCTAAAGAAGCTACTCCAGATCAAAACATTAGGCCCCCATTTGAAGAGAACTATGCTGAGAGTTCTCATAATAATGATGAAGATCAGGCTAACATCAATTTAATAATGGGGATAGATGAAGACAACACTATTTTCCTCACTCAGGAGGATCAAGAACTTTTTGAGCTTCAACAACTCAAAGTAGAATCAAGTGAATCCTTTGATTTCAGACAAGGTTATGACTTCGCCATTAATGAAATTCACAATCAGTATAACCTTAGAAACAAAAAAATCAATGAAACTTCTACAAAAAACACTTCTAAAAATAAAAATAAAAAGAATGTAGAAGCACTAAAAACAAATATTTTGCAAATTCTCCAAAGGGAAAACAAGAAAAATTACAATCCTCCCAGTCCTAAAAAATTGTTGACATCACTGAAGAAGTGGCCCAATCCTCCAATAATTCCCAAAAGGCGAGAATTAGCAAAGCCCCTAATTCGGTAAAATCAGCAATTCCTGATCCTAAGAAGAATTTTGTTGATTCTAAATCAGTGAATATCAAAACTGTTAACACCAAAGATTCTACAGAAAGTTCAAAATCTGAAAAAACTTCTATTGCCCCTGAATCTGTCCCTGAAAAGAGAAATAAAGACAACAAAAGTCAAGAAACTCATAGGACAACTCAAGATAAAAGTACATCTACTGAAATTCATGAAAAACCCACTCAGATAACTGTCACAAAAGATGAACTAATTCAGATTAGTAAACCTCAACTAACATTTAATATTCAAACTGAAATAGCAAAGTTAAAGATACCAGTTCCTTTAACATAATTGGTAAATAATGACTTGTATAGATCAAAAATTACTGAAACTTTGAATATGAATGATGGTGAAGATGCCATTAATTTAAATGAGGATCAACCTGAATTAATTTTTGGCCCTGATGTAAATGTTAAGTGTTCAGATGGATTAGTTCCTCCCTTTTATACCAGTCTTACTATTCACGATCAAATTTTACACAATGTAATGTTAGATTCAGGAGCTTCCCACAAGTTAATGCCAAAAGCTATCATGGAAACTCTGAATCTAGAAATAACAAGGCCTTATAAAGATTTGTTCTCTTTTGATTCAAGCAAAGTTAAATGCATAGGATTGATAAAAGACTCATGTGAATTGGTTCAGTATCCTGGTAAAAGTATGGTTATGGATATTGTAGTAGCTGACATCCCACCAAAGTATGGTATGCTTTTTTCTCGCTCATGGGGAGCTAAGTTGCAGGGATCTCTACAATTAGACATGAGCTATGCCACCATAACAGCGTTTGGACAACCTAAGAAACTTTATAGATAAACTTTAATGAAATACATTATTAGTAGTGTTGAGAGATCAATAAACTACCCAATTTACTCAACACCAACTGATCTTGACTCTTTCATTTTATGTAACTCTGATAATAATGAAATCCAAACTGAATTAATTGACATAAAGCCTAAACCAAACTGAAGTAAGCAATGGGTCTTCCCAAAGGCGAACCTCATGTTGGATGTTATCCTTTAAAATCCCTATGAATATATCAATCTTGTTCTCCCCTGGAATATCATTTACCCTTATGTTCAATTTTTGGAAGTCCTCAATGTGCTCCACCATTGAACCCTTTTTTTTGAGATTTATCAATTGGCTAAAGAAGGTGTTGCTATTTGTATCGTCATAATGTGATATCATTTCCTCTGTAAAAATTGACCAAGTGACAATTTTTTTACAAGAGCAAAGCCATCGACATTATACAAATGTATTAGGTTCTAAATATAAAGTTTAAATGCATACCTTTTGCATTTTCTACACATTATGGAGATCAAAATATTGCTCGATCTATAGTATCCATGTTTAGTCAATTCAATGTCTTAAATTGTTTACATAAATTATCAACCGAGGTTTGTAAATTGATGATGTGTTGTGCACTGTTTTTGCTTAGTTAACCTTTTTCCTATTTCATTGTATGTATTTTTATATTGTTTCAGGGGTTTTGTTTTTGATGTTTAAGAATGTTAATCTAAAAACTATGAAAGAAATGAATCTAATAAATTTTAGGAAGGAAGAAAAGGAAGTGTTTCTAAGTTAAACTAATTTGCATAAAAATAAATCAAAGACTATTGGTTAGTTAGAATCTAATCTGAAAAACAGAGTACCTATCTTAATGACTTCTACCTTAACATTAATTCTATTCCATGGATAAATCTTATATTTGAGATTGAAATATTAGTGTTATTCTAAGTAAAAGCAGAAAAAGGAAATCAACTAATGTCTGTTTAGTTACTCCAACATTCAATATCAAGTTTTACCTTCTTGGGATGATGTGTAAGCAACTAGCTATACTTTAACTTCTAATGTTTTAGAAAAGCAAGAAAAGTGTGCAAAGGAAAACAACTAATGTATATTTAGTTACTCCAAAATTCACTATAAAGTGTCACTTTCTTGAGATGATGTTAAGTAACCAACTATACCAAATGATATAGAGAAGTAATTAAAGTATGCAAAGGAAAACTCAGTAATTGCATGAATTATACATTCAATCATTAAGTCTAGAAATATGATAGAATCAACTTCTTGAAATGAACTTTAGGAACATCAGTGATACAATTAAATGAGGATATAAAAATAAAGGTAAAAGAATGCAAAGTTAAAGCTTAAAAACAACTAATGTATGTTTGATTTACTCCAACATTCAATATGAAGTATTACCCTCTTGAGATGTTGTGTAAGAAATCAATTATACCTTAGCTTCTAAGTTCCTAGAAAGCAAGCAAAATGTGCAGAAGAAAAATAAATAACTATATGAATTAGACATTCAATAATTTAATTTAGAACCATCTTCTTGAAATGGCCTTTGAGAACAACCATTGATACAATTAATTGGTAATTCTAATCTAGGAAGGTAGATGACAAAACAGTAAAGAAAACTAGATAACTGTGAATTCTTATTGCTTCAAACTTCATTCAATTTGAAAATGGAAAGATCTATCTTCACGAAATGTTTTGGAAGAACAAGGCTTACACAGTTATGATTTAACGTTATGCTAATGATCAAAACTAGAGTGCAACATTAATCTACTCATAAAACAAAATTGACAAAAACAGACTAAGGAAATTAAACTAAAACAATGAATGAAAAACCTCCTCCAGTGCAGGGGCCCTCTGTAACTCATTCTGTTGAAATCCTAGCTGGCTAAAGACGCACTTTAGTAATCATTGGCATGAACACAATCCTTGTATTATAACAGAGTGAAGTCTTAAAAAAATACAACGTTTCAGCAAAATCTTAACTTAAAACTTAATTCTTCTCGGTTCTGTACAACCCGTATTTATAAAAACAAACATAATTGTTTATGAGCTAATTCTACTACAGGTGGCTAATCTTAATCGACCCATAAAATTTCAATTTGACTGTTTAACTCCTGATTTGCTACTATTAGGTCCCTATATTACTAGTATAGTCCCTTATTATTGTTAGTGTAACCCCCTTATTTTTATTATTGTACCCCTATAAACCCCATATTGTTATTATTGTGCCCTTAAATTATTATTGTTAGGTCGGCTAGGATTACATTTTGGCCCACTAGGATTACATTATGGCCCAATGGACTCCTATATATGGAAAGGAATTTTTTTAATTTTTATCATCCAAGAATTGTTCATTCATGTAATGTATTGGAGGTTTCCCCCTCAAAGTGGCTTATTTCTAAGGCGTTGTGATCTTTTTTCTTCCATTTTGGAGCTAGTTTCACCACAATTGGTATTAGAGCTTTAGGATTCTAGGGTTTTCTGCTCCAAACAGGTCATCGTGGAATTTTCACTATAATTTTTTTTCTACGAAGTTTCAGAAGCTAAAAATTTTAGAGTGTGAAGCCAAAATCTTGAGGAACATCATTGCAAAATTCCAGAGCTTGGCTTGCAATGTTTTCAAATATATGATCTGTGTAAGGTGGGCCATTTTGCAGGCTTCTGAATTTCACCTAAACAGGTCATCGTGGTATTTTCGCTATAAAATTGTTTCTACGAAGGTTCAGAAGCTGACATTTTTAGAGTGCGAAGCCAAAATCCCGAGGAACTTCATTGCAAAATTTCAGATCTTGGTTCGCAGTATTGGCTGAGATATGATCTGTGGAAGTTAGGGTGAAGTTAGGGTGTTTTTAGGCTTCTGAATTTCATCTCGAAGAGGTGATCATGGGAAAAGCTTCATAAATCTCTCTCTGAGCATCGAATTGGAATGATAAAAGTGACTGCAATTACAGAGACTGTAGTTTTTTGTCTGTCAATTTCAGAGCCAAAGGAGGAAACAGTGACACATGGTAAGTTGTACAAGTTCACTTTACTGAACCAGTCCATAATTGGGTCATTGTGGGAGATTGGACATAAATTTGTCTTGAATAATCCAAATCAGATTAGACTTGTGGCATTTGAAAGAAGCTTTATAGGGCTATTAGAGGACTGAATTTTAGATATTGAGGATCTGCAATTATAGAGATAATTCAATTTCAATATTGAGCTCCTCAAAAGTAAGTAAAAGGTGTGTATTTTGTTTTTCCGAATTACATAATTGTTGTTTTAAGAATCAAGTTAAATTGCTTCCAAGGGCATATTGTAGAATAGATATCAGTATTGGATTCTAAAACGGCCCCTAAAAATAATTCAACACCCATTAAGCCTTTAGAAGGCTCTACTATGACCCATGAAGACGAAGAATGGCAACATGACATATCAAAATTACAAGAGCAAGTGCAACAAATTTTACTCTCGAAAAGAGCAACAAAAAATGACATGGAAGTTTTGAATAAAGGCGTGGAAACTAAGATGGATGCTTTGAATAAAGGTGTGGAATATAAGATGGATAGCTTGAAGAATGGCATGGATGGCATGGAAGATAAGATGGATGGCATGGAATCTCGCATGGAATCTAAGATTAATGACATGGAGGCTAAGATCAATGAGAAAATGGAAAAGATGAAGAAGGATGCAAAAGTAGACATGGAAGGTTTGAAAAAGTTGATACAATAAATGTTTCCTAATGGTGAAAAGATAGTATATGAAACTCATGATGAGAACAAAATAAATGTTAATCATGATTTCATAAACTCTAATGTTGGAAGGAAGAACCACCATATTCCAAAAATGGATATGAGGAAATTTGATGGAAAGGATCCTGTAACATGGATACTACATATGGAGCAATATTTTGATCTCAATAATGTGCAAAACACACAAAAGGTATGCATTGAAACTTTACATTTATGGTATTGATGGCTTTTATCTCCTAAAAAAATTGTCACTTGGTCAATTTTTATGGAGGAAATGATATCACGTTATGAGGATATAAAGAGCAACACCTTCTTTAGCCAATTGATAAATCTCAAACAAAAGTGTCCAGTGGGGGAGCACATTGAGGACTTCCAAAAATTTAATATAAGGGTAACTGATATTCCAGAGGAACACAGGATTTATCTCTTCATAAGTACTTTAAAGGATAACATCCAACATGAAGTTCGTGTTTTGGAACCTGATTCATTGGAGAAGGCATTCATATTGACAAGAAAAATAGAATGTAAAATTATGGCGACAAGGAAGCCTACCACTCACTTCTATAAAGAGGGAAGTGTTGCTACTCCTAGATTTCCACAACCTACAAGGTTGACACCATAGAAATTGGAAGAAAAAAGAGCAAAAGGGCTTTGCTACAGTTGTGATAGCAAATACACTAAAGATCATAAGTGTGCTGAGACGAAATTATTTTACATAGATTGTGAATAGGAAGACGAAAATGAACAAGAATTTTCAAAAGAAGAGGGTATACACCAGGAACCAACCCTAGAAGAGGAAGAAATGAGTCTGACCATATCATGTAATGCATTGGCAGGAATTACCACTCCTAAAAATCTTAATATAGAAGGACATATCAAGAAGAAAAGGGTAATAGTGTTGATTGATTCAGGTAGTACCCATAATTTTATTCATTGTAAGGTAGCCTAGGAATTCAATTGTTTCCTATACCCAGCACCAGAATGTGAAGTGATGGTTGCAAATGGAGGAACTATAAATTGCTCTAGAAAATGCCATAATATCAAGCTAACCATGGGGGAATATGTATTGAATAGTCCCATGCTTTCGATTGCTATGGGAGGTGTTGATGTTGTACTAGGAGTACAATGGTTACAATATTTGGGGATGGTAGCTTTTAATTTTCAAAAACTTTTCTTTAAATTTTTTTCAGAAGGTAAGGAAATTGAATTACGGGGTATTGCAGGGAAGTTGAGAAAGATAATAAGCTCTAATGTCATGACAAAACTTCTAAAGAAAGAACAATGAGGCGTAATTGCACAATTATGTTCACTAGAAGTTCCAACATCAAAATCATCTATTTCTGCAGACCTCCAAAAAGTCTTGGACAATCATTCCAAGGTGTTTGAAAATCCCAAAGGACTCCCACCTATTCGTGATAATGATCATGCTATTCATTTGATTCCTGGAAGTGTTCCTCCAAACATTAGGCCTTATAGATATCCTTATGTCCAAAAGAGCGAAATTGAATGTATGATTGCATATATGTTAGAGGCTGGTATAATTCAACCTGGTCAAAGTGCTTTCTCTTCTCCTATAGTATTGGTACACAAAAAGGATGGATCATGGCGCATGTGTCTAGATTATAGGGAGCTCAATAAGCTCACCATTAAAGATAAATTTCCCATTCCTGTGATTGATGAATTATTGGATGAATTACATGGAGAAATTTATTTTACCAAGTTGGATCTTCGTTCAAGATATCATCAAATTAGAACTAAGACTAAAGATATTCCCAAAAAAACATTTTGAACTCATGAGGGTCATTATGAATTTTCGGTCATGTGATGCAGGGGCATTAGGCTAACAACAAATTCCATGTAGCTTTATAGACTTAGGAGTTGAAGTCTTCAAAAAGGGGTGATATTTTATTTTATGAAATCAGTAAGTTTTAATTTATTTTAATAAAATGTGAGGAAATTGTAACTTCCCTCTAATGATTAGAGGATAGGAGAAGTCGATTAGATAGGAATATGAAGAGTCAGTTTAGAGTAGTTAGGGAGTTAGGCTAATTTAGGATTTGAGGATTTTTGTCAAATCATGGTAGGAGCTGAATCGATTGATTATAAATTTGTATAAAAAATAAGCCTCCAAGGCATTAATGGAGAGACCTACATAGCGCTACATAGAGCTAGAGAGCTGAAGAGGCAGAGTAGGGAGAGTATAAGGCCATCAGATTGAAGAACTGGCCTGAACAGGAGGTTTCTGTAAGTAATTTCAAGTATATGTTATGGAAGAAACTGTTTTAGTATTACCTGTGCATTTGTCGATTTAAATTCAGTTTGAGAATGTTTGAATCCCCGTGATTTCTATATGAATGACATTGCACTTCAGAAGCCAATGTATGAGAACCTGTGTGATAAAACCCCATGTTAAGGGCCAATGTCAATGGATTGTATTGTAATAAGAAATTGTATGGAAATGTGGAATATATACTCTGTAGCTTGGCTTAATTGATGTTCGATATATATAATAGGAGAAGTCGGTGTTTGACAAGATCGTTGTTGTTCCTTCAATGATTGACTGGCGAGTGAGAATTTGTTCAAAATTATATGAGAATGTTTGATTGAAACTTTGTGTGAAGGATTATGTTCCTGAATGTATTAGAATCTACGCTTCTATGTATGAGTTAAATACACATTAATTTTGTGTGGGCAGACTCTAAAAATATCAGGAATCCATTGTGTTATTGTTATGAATGTTTTTAAGGACCAGTGGATTCGATTTACTAAATTGATATCGACTTAGTCAAAACCCAATACAGAAAATTGTTGAAGACTAGGTATTGAATGGTATAACCCTTTGTATGAATGATTTGACAACGAATCGATGAGTTCAACCCCTTGATAATGAACGCAAGTGAAGTTAGCTCTGCATATTGACCTTGTTTTCTGATTGCTGGAAGTGGTATCGATTAGATCGATTCACAACATTAGTCGCATAAGACGAGAATGGCGCAGTGGAATGGTGTGCGCAAAGAGTAATCTCTGTTTGAAATGCAGTGGTGATTGTAGAAGGAGCGGAACCTAGAGCAAAGAAGAAGGTGGAACCACAAAGGTGGTTTTCCTCATCCAAACCGGTAGCATCGCACGGCCACAAGGGTGCTAAGTGGAATGGCTTAAAAAAACACGATATAGGTCTCCTTTTGACGCATGGCAATGAGTGGGTTTTAAAAACCACTTATATTGCTCAAATTCTGAGGATTAACCCTCAGCATCTAAATCACCCGATTACCGTTGGATGTGTGCAATATTGAAGCTAGGCACGCGATAAGCTATCCACCGTTGGATGCGGAAGGTATGTTAGTGTTGGGCCCCAACTCTAACATATGTTGATGATTGGTAATTTAACCCAAGTCAGAGTTCATATGAATTATCATAGTCATAAATTCATACGTAGAAGTGTTGGTTAAACGATGTCAAGCTTGGGTAATTTATTAAGGAGGGAGGGCACATATATATGTAATTGGACCAAGAGCTATTAATTGAATATAAGTTCTTGGCAATTGGGTTGTTGAGTTGCAGCATAATAGTTATATGTATATGTGATAAATCTCCAGGGTCGAACTTTGGCATCAAAATGTTTGCATGGATAAATACTATGATAAGCCTTGGTTGAAGGCTAAAGTTTAATATAGTAATGGTTGAATATTAATTCGACAAGGGGGTTGTAAACCATAGGTTTAACCTTGGGTTTGAAGGTGAAAAGAGAGAGAGCTCCTGCATAGAATAATGGGAATCTGGGGTTTGTATGGGTTTCATAAACCATTAGGAATTTTATTCTAAATCTGATATTTGAGATATAGAAGTATGAGTATAGGGCATTTGAGATTGCCAGATTTCAAAATTGGGGACTGTTGGTTTTACCCATTATCATGTGGTATCAGAGCTGGAATAGCTCATTTAAAAATTTAATTTTTGAATGCATATGTGCTGAAGCAGTGATGAAAAGGTTGAAGTTTTAATCTGTTTAACATTTATTCCAGAGTGATTAGATATGCAGTGAGGTGATTACAGATTTATGGAGTCTGAATTGTAAGACAAAGTGTTTTGAAGATTGCAGCATACAGAGATGCAGTGCAGGTAAGAGGAACAACAAGATCATTCAGGGATCTTGGAGGGTGAGTTGATGAGAATTATTTAAAATTTGGTTTGAAGATATTTTTTGTAGAATGCAGATAGCAGACAATTGAGGGGAATCTTAGCAAGAAGATGACAACTTGAGAGCAATGATAGAAGAATCCAGCAGAGGATTCTAAGGTGAAGAAGAAAGTGTGGCATAACTTGGAGGATTCCCAATAGAGGTTGGATGAAAGAAGAACATATGTGTTCTTGAAAAGTTGCAGAGTGAAGCCTAGAAAGAGCAGAAGAGAGTGCTCAAAAGGTTCCAATAGATAGGGGACCAGTACTTGCCAAAAGCCCAGATTCGGAGGAAAGGATTGGTGAGGCAAGTTGCAGGAAGAGAGCTTGTTGTTACAGAGGCTTGGTGTAGCTGATGAGTGTGGAACTCATGATGGAGGAGAAAATGGCAACTGATAGCCATAGCAGATATTGCAAAGGTTCTAAGAGAGGCCACAACAAAAGAGTGAAGGAATATGCCAAGGCAAATGGCATGAGGAAGAAACTCACTGTTGAAGAATATTGGAAAGAGGTAGCTGAGATCTGGGAGCAGTTCAAAAAATTGGAACTGATGATAAAAGAAAGCTATAGAGTTGGTTGGCTCATGAAGAAAAAGGTAAAGTGGCATAGGCTACAGATGAAGAGAGAGAAAATAATAAATGCTCAACTAAAGGAGGAAATCCTTAGAATGATTGAGTATTTAGAGAAGGACTTGAAGACTAAAACTTCAAGTGAGACCAAGAGGTCAAATGGCCTTACATCTGAAATTTTTTATATGTTTTCAGGAAAAACATGTGAGAAAGAACAAACTGTTGATGATGTCACTAAGGAGGAAAATGAGACAGCCAGATATGTTGTAAACGTCCTTTCACAGTTGGAGAAAGGTTTTTCTTTCCAGCATAATGGAAGAAAAGGAGATTTAAATTGTGATGATGGCCAGAAGTTGGAAGTTGGAAAACTTGAAGAGACTGAAGAGAAGACCATTGAATAATCTCTGTAGTATATAGAAGACTTGGAACAACAGGGAGATTCGATGATAAAATCATCAAATGAGACCATGGGGTCTTACGTTTTTACAATTGACAAGTTGTGTGTGAATGCAGGTATTGATGAAGACAATTCATATGAGGAAACTGTGGTAAATGAAGTTGACTGTTGCCAAGTAAGATATGATGATTATCTTTCAGATGAAGATCAGATTGAGTTACTACAACAAAAGGAATTCATAATTCCTTATTCAATGAAAGAAATTTTTTCGATGGGAACATGACAGTTAAGTCTTATGATGATCAATTTGTTATTAATGTTGATAATGACAAATTGTTTTTATTAAATGTCCAAGTGAAAAGTGATGGAAAGATAGCTAAATTTATTGTAGGGATGGAAGATCAGAATACTATTCTGATCAAAGATGAGGAGATTGTGACAACAGGAAACTTGACTTGTGATAAAGAGGAAGATAGTGAAGACAATATGAATGTTTTCTGAAATGAGATGACAGGTTTGTGGCATGAGTTAAGTGTTCTGGAGCAGAGGATAGAAACACAGAGAAAATATGTTAATATTGTAAAGGCAGATACGACTGAGAATGAGAAAGTTCATTTTTATGAACCCGAGTAGAGAAACCTCCTTGAAGAGGGTGATGCAGAGGAGAGACTTACTGACAGTCTTGAGAATCATTTGAAGGATTGGAATCAACATACTGATGTGCTAATAGAGAAGGAGAGAATTTTAGGATAGAATACTAAAATGCTGGCAGAGGAGAGAAAGGCACTAAGGCCTTATGAATTTTGTTTTAGCAATTTTTTTGTGAATGCAGATTTTGTTGGTGATGGAGAGAATTTGTCACCACTGGACCACCAAATAAAGGAGGAGGAGGATTCTGTGGAAGAATTTAATCCATGGAATGAGGAAACTGGATTGCTGAAGATTATGTTGAGCAACCAGGATTCAATACAGAGAGGAGAACCTCAATTTCAAAATTGGGGATTGCAAAATGTGAAGATGAAAAATAATGAAGACTTTCTTAGTCTTAAAGGAGACTTAGGATTGCTAAGGAAGGAATTGGTGATTGAATCATCAATTGAGGCAATTGGGTCTTATGATTCTGAGGTCGACAATTTGACTATGGTTACAGGCATGGCAAAAGACAATCCATCAGTTGGAATTGTCCTGAATGAAGATAGGCTATTGAAAGAAGGTGAGACAGACATGTCTCATGTAAATGAACTTTTTGTTACTGATAATGACAAGAAGGAGATGATTTGTTTGATGAATAAAGAGAAGACTGGAGAGCAGATTTTTGGAGCTGCTATAGTGGTGTAGAATCAAAATTTTATTCTGATAGAGGATAAGGATATAGTGGTTGAAGAACTTGAATTGATTTCCAGAATCAATCAAGAGGATGGAAGAAAATTGCTGAAGATTGTCGAGGAATAAGAGGGATATGCTGAAACTGAATTGCAGCATGTTGATGATATGGTTATACAAGAGAGATGGCTGAAATGTTTGCTGAAAACATTCAGAGAAGAGAATGAAATGTTGGAGCATCCATTTGAAGTGTTTCCAGAGGAGGAAGAGACACAGAGATTCTATAACTTTGATGTTTGTTTTATGATTGCAAGTGCTGATGGAAGGATGAAGGGATGTTTAGTCCAGAAGAAGAAAAGAGATGATGATAGTGACTGGCAATTTAAATACAAGTCTGAAGAATTGCTGAAGTCAGAGGATGGAGAAATTGTCCTGGGTGACAATGAGGAAAGGTTTTACTGTTGCAGAGAACAAGAGGGTATGGATGATTGGGTGGCAGTTAGAGTGGGGGCTAGTGCAACCGTAGGATTTCAGAGAGTTAGAGCTAGAGAAAAAGTAGTAGTAAGAGTTCTGCAAATAAGAACTCAGCAAGCAGAAGTAGAAGTAGAAGTTCAACAATCAAGATGGACCATTATCCAGCAGTCAGAAGACATGCTAGACAGAGAAATTGAATTTATGAGAAAGCTGATGGTGAAAGTGTCTCAGAGGAAGGCAGCAACAAGAAAACCAAGATGTAGAAGCAGTAACAAAAGAAAGATAGAAAGATATTGTAAAAGTGTAGCTAATGGAGCAAGACAGAATAAGATATGGAAGCCTGGAGAAGTGCAGAAGAAGAATACTACAACAAATGATCAGTTGCAGAACAAAGTCTGGGATCCAGGAGGAAAATACTGAAAGCACATGATCAGGAGATCATGAATCATTTTAACCTGGGGAGTCTGATCTAGGGGCATTAAGCTAAGAACAAATTCCATGTAGCTTTATAGACTCAGGGGTTTAAGTCATAAAAAAGGGGTTATATTTTATTTTATGAAATCAGTAGGTTTTAATTTATTTTAATAAAATGTGAGGAAATTGTAACTACCCTTGAATGATTAGAGGACAGGAGAAGTCGATTAGATAGGAATATGAAGAGTCAGTTTAGAGCAGTTAGGGAGTTAGGTTAATTTAGGATTTGAGAAGTTTTGTCGAATCATGGTAGGAGCTGAATCGATTGATTATAAATTTGTATAAAAAATAAGCCCCCAAGGCATTAATGGAGAGACCTGTATAGCGCTGCATAGAGCTAGAGAGCCAAAGAGGCAGAGTAGGGAGAGTAGAAGGCCATCGAATTGAAGATCTGGCCTGAACAGGCGGTTTCTGTAAGTAATTTCAAGTATATATTATGGAAGAAACTGTTTCAGTATTACCTGTGTATTTGTTGATTTAAATTTTGTGTGAGAATGTTTGAATCCCCATGATTTCTATATGAATGAAATTACACTTCAGAAGCCAATGTATGAGAACCTGTGTGATAAAACCCCATGTTAAGGGCCAATGTCAATGGATTGTATTGCAATAAGCAATTGTATGGAAATGTGGAATGTATACTCTGTAGCTTGGCTTAATTGATGTTCTATATATATAATAGGAGAAGTCAGTGTTTGCCAAGATCGTTGTTGTGCCTTAAATGATTGACTGGCGAGTGAGAATTTGTTCAGAATTATATGAGAATGTTTGATTGAAACTCTGTGTGAAGGATTATGTTTCCGAATGTATTCGAATCTACGCTTCTGTGTATGAGTTAAACATGCATTAATTTTGTGTGGAGGGACTCTAAACATACCAGCAATCCATTGTGTTATTTTTATGAATTTTTTGTAAGGACCGGTGGATTCGATTTACTAAATTGATATTGACTTAGTCAAAACCCAATACAAAAAATTGTTGAATACTAGGTATTGAATGGTATAACCCTTTGTATGAATGATTCGACATCGAATCAATGAGTTCAAACCCTTGATAATGAACGCAAGTGAAGTTAGCTCTGCTTATTGAGCTTGTTTTCTGATTGCTGGAAGTGATACCGATTAGATCGATTCACAACATTAGTCGCAAAAGATGAGAATGGAATAGTGGAATGGTGTGCGCAGAGAGTAATCTCTGTTTGAAATGTAGCAATGATTGTAGAAGGAGCGGAACCTAGAGAAAAGAAGAAGGTGGAACCACGAAGGCATTTTTCCGCATCCAAACAGGCAGTATCACATAGCCACAAGGGTGGTAAGTGGAATGTCTTAAAAAAATGCAATATGGGTCTCCTTCTAACGCATGGCAATAAGTGGGTTTTAAAAACCACTTATATCACACAAATTCTGAGGATTAACCCTCGTCATATAAATCACGTGATTACCATTGGATGTGTGCAATATTGAAGCTAGGGATGCAATAAGCTATCCATCGTTGGATGCGGAAGGTATGTTAGTGTTGGGCCCCAACTCTAACATATGTTGATGATTGGTAATTTAACCCAAGTCGGAGTTCATATGAATTATCATAGTCAGAAATTCATACGTAGAAGCGTTGGTTAAACGATGTCAAGCTTGGGTAAGTTATTAAGGATGGAGGGCACATATATATGTAATTGGACCAAGAGCTATTAATTTAATATAAGTTCTTGGTAATGAGGTTATTGAGTTGTGGCATAATAGTTATATGAATATGTAATAAATCTCCAGGGTTGAACTTTGGCATCGAAATGTTTGCATGGATAAATACCATGATAAGCCTTGGTTGAAGGTTAAAGTTTAATATGGTAATGGTTGAATATTAATTCGACAAGGGGGTTGTAAACCATAGGTTTAACCTTGGGTTTGAAGGTGAAAAGAGAGAGAGCTCCTGCATAGAATAATGGGAATCTGGGGTTTGTATGGGTTTCATAAACCATAAGGAATTTTATTCTAAATCTAAGATTTGAGATATAGAATTCTCAGTATAGGGCATTTGGGATTGCCAGATTTTAAAATTGGGGACTGTGGGTTTTACCCATTATCATCATGCCTTTTGGCCTTACCAATGCACCTTCTACATTTCAAGAATTAATGAATTCCATTTTCAAACCCTTCCTTAGAAAATTTGTGCTAGTATTTTTTTATGATATACGAATCTACAACGGGTCTTGGAAGGATAATGTTCAACATGTTGAAAGGGTGCTCAAACTATTGCAGGATAAACAATTGTATGCAAAAACATCCAATTGTTTCTTTGGAGTACAAGAGGTGGAATATCTAGGTCATATTATATCTCACGAGGGTGTTAAGGTAGACCCTAACAAAATTAAAGGCATTAAGGAATGGAATGTCCCCCCAACCATTAAGTATTTGCGAGGATTTCTCGGGTTAACAGGGTATTATCACAGGTTTGTTAAAAATTATGGGAAAATAGCAGCACCTCTAACAAAATTATTGAAGAAAGATGCATTTTCATGGACTCTTGAAGCAACTAAGGCCTTTGAACATCTTAAAGAGGCAATGTGCCTAGCACCAGTCTTAGCTACGCCAGACTTCTCAAAAATCTTTATTGTGGAATGTGATGCCTCAGCAAATGGAATTGGTGTTGTTTAAATGAAAGAAGGAAGACCCATTGCTTTTTAAAGTCGTCCAATCAAAGGAAAGTATTTATAGAAAGCTATTTATGAGAAGGAAATTTTAGCAATACTTCATGCGCTAAAGAAATGGTGACCTTACCTAATGGGAAGACACATCAAGCTAAGAACTGATCATGATAGTCTTAAACACTTTTTGGAACAATTACTATCTTTAGAAGAGCAGCAAAAATGGGTCACAAAGATGTTGGGTTATGACTTTGAAATAATCTACAAAAAAGGGAAGCTAAATGTTCTTGCAGATGCACTCTCAAGAAAGAATGAAGAGTGGAAGCATTGCTTTGTACCATTTCTATTATCCAACCAGATTGGATAACCGAAGCAAGGGATGAATGGAAGAAGGACGAAGAAGTGTGGACACTCATTCAAAAGTTGCAGCAAGATCCTAGTACATCTGATACATTTAGTTGGAAAAATGATTCCTTATGGTACAAAGATCACTTATATCTTTGTAAGAATTTCCAACTAAAACAAAAGATTCTTTTGGAATTGCACACTTCTCCTTTAGGAGGACACTCAGGATTTTTAAAAACTTACCACAGGTTGAAGAAATATTTTTTTTGGGATGGCCTTAACTCTGATATTCAAAAGTTTGTGGCGGAATGTTTTGTTTTCCAGCAGAATAAAGTTGAGACAATTAATACCCCGGGTCTTCTACAACCTTTATCCATTCCAAGCCAATGTTGGGAGGAGATTTCAATAGATTTTATCACAGGTTTACCTAAGTTCAAAGGAAAGAGTGTCATCATGGTGGTAGTTGATAAACTTACCAATTATGCACACTTTTGTGCATTATATCATCCATTTAAAGCTAGTACAGTTGCTACTACATTTATGGAAATAATTCAAAAGCTACATGGAAACCCAAAGGTTATTGTGAGCGACAGAGATCCCATTTTTACTAGAAATTTTTGGACGGAGTTATTTTCTTGTTTGGGTACTCAATTAGCTCATAGCTCATCTTATCATCCTCAATCCAATGGTCAAACTGAGATAGTAACTGAATGTTTGGAAGGATATCTTCGTTGTTTTGTATCTGATAAAAAAACACAATGAGTCAAGTGGTTACCTCTCGCTAAATGGTGGTATAACAGTTCCTTCCATACTGCAGCAAAAATGACCCCATTTATGGCACTTTATGGATATCATCCACCATCTATCACATCATCTTTAAGAGAAAATTCGAAGGTTCAAGCAGTGGAATATCACATCAAGCATCAACAAGAAGTTCTCCAACTCTTAAAGGATAGCCTAAATTTGGCACAAAATCGAATGAAACAAAAAGTAGATCAACATCACAGTGAGAGAATTTTTTATGTAGGAGACTGGGTATTTTTACGGCTACAACCATACAAAAAAATTTCCCTCAACCAAGCTAAGAAGGATAATAAATTATCGCCAAAGTAATATGGTCCTTACAAGGTGTTGCAAAAGATTGGTATTATGGCATACAAATTGGAGCTTCCTACTTCTTCACAAGTGCATCTAATTTTCTATGTTTCATGTTTAAAGAAGGTTATAGGTGAAAATATTCCAGTTCAAACAATATTGCCCGAACTTGATGAGGAAGGAAAAATCATATTGGAACCTGAAGCGGTCACAGAAAGAAGAAATCAACAGCTACGAAATCGACCAATTTTAGAGTATCTCATCAAGTGGAATAACTTACCCACTGAAGATTCTACATTGGAGGATGAGAATTTTATACAGAAGCACCCAGAGCTACTCAAGCATTGAGGATAACACTTTTTGAAGGAGAGGGGCATGTTAGGTCCCTATATTACTAGTATAGTCCCTTATTGTTGTTAGTGTAAACCCCCTTATTGTTATTATTGTACCCCTGTAACCCCCATATTGTTATTATTGTGCCCTTAAATTATTATTGTTAAGTCGGCTAGGATTACATTGTGGTCGACTAGGATTACATTATGGCCCCATGGACTCCTATATATAGAAAGGAGGTTTTGTAATTTGTGTCATCCAAGAAATTTTCCTTCATGTAATGTATTGGAGGTTGCCCCCTCAAAGTGGCTTATTTCTAAGGCATTGATATATTTTTTCTTATATTTTGGAGCTAGTTTCACAATAGCTATGATAGAGAAAATCAAGAGTCCTTCTTTTCTCAGCTAATGTTCTTTGACCACGACTTTGACCATGATCTTAGGCCTCCTTTTCTATTGATTGAGATCAAGTAGATAGCACAAAATCCATGTGGAGATGATTCTGGAAATGCCCATGTGGATCATTTCTCCATTTGAACCCTGGAACCTGTCAGACCATGAGAGTAGCTACGGAATCCATGCAGAATAGGCTACATTCTATAGCCAAATTACAAAAATATATTCGAATAGCAATAACATCAAAATACAATATGAAAATCATTTAAATGCATTCCTTGAGACAAAACATGACATTTATCATTTATTGGAGTATGTAAACTTATGAGAAAATAACGGAAAAATGTGAGAAAGGATGTGAGGGAGAGGATAATTTTGAGGTTTAACGTACCCCCACTGCGAAGTCATTGCATGTCCTCATGCAATTTACCAAAAATGTGAATTCTCCTCTTCCACTACATTTGTTCAGAAACTTCTGCTAACACATCCAATTTTCTTCTTTTGCTTTTCTTTGAAATGGTTGCCATCCTGGGCTTTCTCATAAGAAACTTGTATTTGAGATTAATGATTGCCTTGTTTAGTGACTTGTTCTTTCTTTTCAACTTCCTGTTCTTTTTGTACCACAGTCCTAAATGCAGAATGGTATTGTCACTAATTACCTTTTCCAACTTGTTCTGCTACTTCAAGACCTCATTCTCTTGTTTAATATGCCTATTCAATATCTCTAGTTCATAAATTTCATGTTTGAGAGTTTCAACTAGAGGTTCTTGTGGATTGATAGGATTCACTGTTGGACTTCTCTTCTCCAATGATTCTATGTAATCATATATTTATTTTTGTGCTGGGTCTATGCCTGGATATTTTCTTCTAGGGCTACCTTCAAAATTATGAATAGGAGAATTTTGAGGAATTTGTGGAGGAGAAATATTGACAGGAGATGGTATTGGAGTTTCTTCATCTAAACTTACAAACTTTGTATTTTTTGGTAGTGTTTTCTTCATTGAGCCTTGGAGTCTGGAGCTCCTTTTCAGCTGTAGAGGATTCTCATTTTCTTCACTTGTATCCTTGCTCCTCTTTCTTATCTTCCCTCCTGTCTTGACTTTATTTTGATTTCTGTTCTTTGTCAGCTCTTCAGAGATGATATTTTCATCATTTTTCTGCAATGAAGATGTAGGTTTGTTTTCAAAGTTTGTATCAGTCTTCTTCCTTCTGCTCTTTCTAGCATTGTCTTCTTTAGGTTTTTCTGGTGCCTCTTGAAAATGGTTTCTGATAAGAAAATTCTCCCAGGTATCTCCTATGCTTTTTAAATGAAACTAAACAAGTATCTTTACCAACCCATGATGATGCATGGTGTTATCTATAAACTGTATTCTCTTCTGCATGTTTGTGGAAATCCTTTTTAAGTTATTTAGCAGAAAGAAGAGAAGATTTATTTCACCATTCTATAAGAAATTCATCAGTAATTGAATATGATATACATACATGCAACCAAACCTTCCTTCACAGGTGATAAATTTCTATTAAACCAAGAGCATATTCCTCCATTTATTTTTAAGCGTTGAGCTCTGGATACCTTTTCCGAAAACAGAGACATCCATACCTGGGTTTTGAGGATAAATTTCCATGATTCATTGTGAAATTCTTTGTTTTTGAACCACCTTTCGCCAAGCCTTGGAATTTTTGTGGCTTAAGCCATGAATGTCTCAGTAACTGTGAACTTGATGTCTCCAATTTCAACTTCTGTGCCATCAAAAGACCGAGAAAGATATTTTGTAATATCTTTGTGAAAACCATCGAATTTCTCTATGAATTTGACCCATCCAACTTTCTACAACATTTCCTTGATCTGAGGGTATCCTTCCATATATTTTGTTCCCACCAGTTCTGATCTAACTTTTAGTCCCATGCCTTCTATTATGCAGAGTTCTTCAACCTTCAAAATTATCCTTCTCTGTTTATGAAATGAATTGGGTTACAGATTTGATGAAAGGTATCGAGGGTTTGTAGGAATAAATAGGTGGTATGACTTGGGGTTTTCAAGAAACGTAGATGAATATGTCACGTCAAAAGGTCATGACCATTAATCATCAATGAGGGAGTCAATTATGGACTGTTATGAAACATAATGCAGAGGATGTGGTTGATCTGTGGTGTGATGGTAATCGCAATCAAATCAAATGATGATCTATCAAGGGAGCATATGATCATCCATACATGCTAATGTTTTAACCTTGCTATTAAAACAAATTTTTGCGACTTTACCTTTAGAACTAACCTTTTCGTTGTTTGTTTCTTTGGTGTTGATTCCTCAGGTACCTTTTAGCATGTTGGTCTATAAAATGTGGTCCTTTAATTTCCTGTATTCATCATTTGTTTGTAGGTTGTAAAAATGTGTTAGAGCTACTGAATGAGATTTAATGTGGCTGCGGAACAGAATTAGCTGCAGAATGTAGTCAGCTGCAGAATGTAACCAGCTACAGAATGTAGTCAACTGCAGAATGTGATCGGCTATAGAATGTGATCTGTAAAAAAAATGAAGTATAGTTGTGGAATGAAATATAAGTGGAATATGACTGTGAAATGGAATGAAAGTGGAATATGACTATGAAATGGAATGAAAGTGGAATATGACTGTGAAATGGAATGAAACTGTAAAATGGAATGAATTTGCAGATTATGAGTAGCAAAGATGGCATATGAATGTATTTTTGTGTTACTACTTATTACAGAAAAGAAATGGAAAATATAGGATGTCAGAAATCTATGATTTTCACTCTGTATTTTCTGTATAAGTATGCCAATCATTGATTGGTTTTCATACTTATACACTTTTATTTTTTATTTTTATTTATTATTATTATTATTATATATATATATATATATATATATATATATATATATATATAGGAAAAATAAAAGCTAATTTAGTGAAGAAGAAGAATTCTTCTTCACTAACTTTATATCAGTATTATCTTGGAAAATCTTGATAAAATCTTCTCTTGAAATTGGCTTATGATATACTTTCAACCAATGACCATTCAAAAAAAGAGGTACCTTTTCTTCATCAATTGTCCTTATCTTCACTGCTCCATTATCAAAGACTTTTTCAATCTCATATGGCCCAAGCCAATGAGTCTGAAACTTTTCTTGAAAATATTTGAATTTTGAATCAAACAAAAGTGTGCAATCCCCTGCTTGAAACTTCTTCTCCTTTATATATTTAGCATGCCATTTAGCCCTTTGCTGCTGGAATATATTGATTCTTTGAACCACATCTTGCCTGATTTCATCAAGCCCATTGAGTTTCTCCAATCTATGTTTATGTGCACTGCCATTTTGAAGGCTCGAATCTGAAACTCTATAGGGAACATGAGTTTCTTTCCATAAAAAAGTTCATAGGGAGTATGTCATGTTGTATTCCTCCATGTAGTTCTATAGGCCCATAAGGATTCAGGAAGCCTTTCTGGCCAACCTCTTATGTGTAGATATATAGTCTTAGAAAGAATTCCTTCAATAACTTTATTCATATACTCTAATTGACCATTTTCTTGTGGACGATAAGGTGTAGACTTTCTGTTCTTGATCTTGTAATATTCCACGATCCTTTTCACCAACTTGGATGTAAAATGGGATCCCTGATCTATCCTAATTTCTCTTGGAACACTAAAATGAGTGAAGATATCCTCAAAAAGAAAATTAACTACAGAACGTTCATTAGCAAAAGGTAATTCTTTAGCTTCTACCCATTTGGTGACATAATCAGTACATACCCAAATATAATTCTTTTGTTTAGATGGTGGATTGATTGGTCCGAAAAACTCCAAGGCCCATTTTTCAAAAGGTTTAATGAGTACCTGAGGTTGTAATGGCATTTAATCTGAAGGATCAGGTTTCCCTACCCTTTGGCTGATGTCACACCTTTTGAAATATTATTTAGCATCTCTAAATATGGATGTCCAATAATATCCTAAATGAAGGATTTTATAGGTTGTCCTCTTGTTAGCAAAGTGTCCACCACAGCTTTCATCATGACATGCCTTAAAGAATTTCATGCATTTCATCTTCTCGAACAGATCTTTCGATAATGATATTTCGACTTGTTTTATACAATTAATTAGTAATCCATGAGTATCTTGCACTTAATTGAATTATTTTTCTTTTCTCTCTAGGAAACAAATGTGAGGGTAATTTTCCTGTGACTAATTAATTTGAAATATTTGCAAACCATGGAGTTTGAGTAGTTATTGAAAAATGATATTCATCAGGAAATTTATCCTCTACTAGAGTTTCATCTTTGATATTTTGAATTGTAGACAAGAAATCAACAACTATATTTTGTTTTCCAGGTCAGTCTAGAACAGTGATTTTGAATTCTTGCAGGAGTAATAACCATCTTGTAACTCTGCCATTCGTAATAGATTTATTCATTAAGTATTTGATTTCAGAGTGATCTGTATGAACAAAGGTTTCATAGCCTATAATATAATGTCTTAATTTGTTTATAGCATGAACAATAGCTAACAATTCCTTTTCAGTTACAGTGTAATTTAACTCTGTGGGAGTCAAATGTTTTCTTGTGTAATAGATGGCATAGGGGATAAAATATTTTCATCCTAATATAGCTCCAGATCTGTATCTAAAGCATATGTTGAAATGTGAAAAGGTAGTTTCCACTTTGTACCTCTTAAGATGGGTGCTTCATAAATTTTTGTTTTTAATGTTTCAAATGCCAATTGGCAATCAGGATTCCAACTGAATTCACAATCTTTGGTAAGTAATTTGAAGAGTGGGGATGCTATTTTGGTGAAATTTTCTATAAATCTTCTATAATATCCTGTGAATCCTAGAAAACTTCTAACATCCTTTTTACAACTTGGAATTGATAATTTGGAGATGACTTCAAATTTAGATTTATTAACTTTAATTCCATCTCCCGAAATGTAATTTCCTAAAACAATCCCTTTTGTAAACATCATAAAACATTTTTCATGACTTAGTGAAAGGTTTTCTTCCTTACATATTTTAAGAACCTTTTCCAAATTTTCTAAAGCTTCTTCAAATGTATTCCCATAAAATGTAAAGTCATCCATATACACCTCTACAAATTCATGTATTAGATAAGAAAAAATTCCTAGTACTGCCCTTTGGAATGTTTCAGGTGCATTTCACAACCCAAAAGGAAGTACTTGGTAGGAATAAGTTCCCCATGGACAAGAGAATGTGGTTTTATCTTGGTCTTCAGCTGCTACCTGAATTTTATTGTAATCACTAAAACCATTCAGGAATGAGAAATACTTTTTACCTGCTAATGTATCTAATACTCGATCTATAAATGGTAAAGGAAAATTATCTTTTAGGGTAGCTTTATTAAATTCTTGATTATCAATGCATACCCTCCGTTTACCATTCTTTTTGGGCATAATCACTAAAGGAGAAACCCATTGACTTTCTGAAACTGGGTAAATGAAGTTTACATTCAACAATTTTTGCAACTCTTCTTTCACAATTTCCCTAAGATTTGGATTCATCCTTCTTCGAGGTTGTCCGATAGGTTTAAAATTTTCCTCAATGTAAATGTGATGTATACAAGTCTTATGACTAATTCCTTCATGTCAGTGTATTCCCATGCATATGTAGAAGAATGTTGTTGTAATGTTTTGATTAACTTTTCCTGTTGTAATCTCTCCAAGTTATTGTTTATTTTCAAAGTTTTCCGTGGAAATATTTCAACTATAGAGCTACCAGATTCTTCCATAGAATAAAGAGACATATGCCTAGATGAAAAATATTCAATATTTGATTTTTCTTTAAATTGATCATGTTTATATTCTGGGGATGATTCAAAATTTTCCATTGAATTTAAGATTTGACTATCTTCACTAATGGTTGAAATAGTAAAGAGAGGTTGTATATCATTTTCATCATCAATCCATTCTTTGTCATCTAACTATGTGATTGTTATTCCTGGAGGATATAAAGTGAATTTCTTTGTTGATTTACCATCAGAGATATACATGTCACCAGATCTATAGCTAATGAAGGCATCAACTATAGCCAACCAAGGTCTTCCTAATATAATTGGATGTCCTCCTAAATTTTTCTTAAGAGTTAAGATCATAAAATCAACAGGATACTCCTAAGAGTCTAAGGACACTGAAATATCTTCTAACACACCATATAGTTTGATTACAGATCTGTCTGCTAATTGCAGTAATGTAGGTGTATACAGAAGATTAGGAAGTTTGAGATGTTCCATGGTTTCTTTGCTCATGATGTTTATTGTTGCTCCTAAATCAATCAATGTATTTGGAATTTCAACTCCATTCATATGTGTTTTTACAACTGGACTTCTTGGATCTAAATATTTTTGTATGAAAATTTTTCCCATAATTATGCCTACAATTTTTCCTACGAGTTGAATTCGTTTTATTTCTTTTGTTTTTCTTCCTAGTTTCTTCATGCTCAACACTTTTATTGTTTTGGCTAGAATTTGAATCTCTTTAATGGCTTGTAACAAAGGAATTTTGATACAAAATTTTTTCAATTCATCTAGAAAATCATAATTGGGTAGCATAATAGCTTTTCTACCCCTCTATCAACTTGTAATATTTCAGGAAAAGGAGGTGTAGAAGTGAGTACTGATGGTTTCCCTATGATAGGAGTTGATTTTACTGGTTCTTTTTGTTTTTCATTTTGAGAATTCTGATTTTGAAGAGATGTTCCTTAAAAAATTTATTTGGTTGTAGAGAATCTTCCTCCAAATTATCTTGTTCTTGAATAACTACAAAATGATATTTCTCTTCTAATATCCAACCAGATCTAAGTTGGATATCATTGAGATCTAGAGGAGTAATCGCGTAGGTTGGAAATTTTTGTTCTTGTATCATGTAGGTGTTTTGAGGATTTTTATTATTGGGTTTGGTAATGGTTGGGCAGGTAGTTGATTTGGTATTTGTGGAAATGGTAGTGAAATTTGTGGATTTTGGTTATGGAGTTGGGGTTGTTGATTTTGTTGAGGAATTTGTTGGGGAGGATAGTTTGGATATGATGGAGGATATTGGTAGTATTGAGAGAATATTCCATAGGGATTTTTCATTCCTTGTGCCCAAGATTGAGATTGAGATTGAGATTAAGGCCAAGGTTGTTGTCAAGAATTACAATTATTTGGTGGGGGTTGAGTATACATTTGATTGTTAAAGCCTTGAGTTTGTGGCCCCTGCCATGGTCTTCTAGAGACAAAGCAAAGAGATTCTGTTGGATTTGAAGTTGTTTCTTCTTTAAAAATAGCCTCAAGACTTGGAATTGAAGGACAACACTTAGTCCCATTACTTTTTGAACAAATCATACAGGTCTCTATGACTTTTGCATCAAGAGGAAATTCTCTTAAAGCATCCTTCTTTCTGCATTTGGGACAGAAAATAGCTAAAGCATCAGTCTCGGCTTTCTGCTTGTTTTTTAATTTAAGGGTGTCTATCATTTCACTAAGAATCCCTAAAATATTTGTTCTAAATTCATCAAGCAGGTTTCCAATTTCTGCCCTACTCATAGTTCCAATTGCAGATTTATTTACCCTAGCAAGAGAAGGATCTCTTGGAATTTTCCCACTTTTTTATTTTCTTCTTGAGAGATGGATACTATTAGCCAGCTATAAAATTTGTTATATCAAATTTTGGCTAAATCATTTTTGGAACCTTCAAGAAACAAGTTTTATTGCTAAAAAATGTTATCTCTTGAAGACTCTTGAAGGCCTCATGCCTCTATCCAAATCATCACTGCTGTTCCTTTTTATACTCGGAAATTCTGTTGTTTCCATAAGTGAAAATACTACTACAAAGGCCATTTTTCCCTACTTCCTCTTGAAAAACTAACCTCCATTTTACTCCCCTTTTATTCCTATAAACTTCCTCTATTTTCATTTTTCCCTATTCCCCTTTCATAAAATCCCTTTTACAGAGTTTAAAACTCCTTTTTGAAGTCTATCGAAACCCACAAATCCATCAAAAAAATCTGAAAATATCTTTAAAAACAAGTATTTTGACTATGGGTTTAAGCCCCCTTGGACCAAAATCCTAAACCACATCCCCCACATGCTGATGCCCTACGAACCAGGCTCTAACCCATTGAGCGCTTATCGCATCGGAACTTTCGAACAAACACAAGTCTTTTTGTGTGTAACCATTGAAAACTATGATGCTGATTAACCCCCCACCTTATATTCCCCGATCATGTTATCGATTCATGAAACCCAAAGCCCCGCAATCGGGCACCAAATCATTATGAAAATTCATCTTCGATCAATTATTTTCCTTTGTATTTCACGAAAAATCCATTTTTTCTATGTTACAAAGGGTTCCACCCATTCATCGTTTTAAACCATTTTCCACCATTGATCCTTTAAAACACATCAACGATTAGTGCGTTTTCGCCGCCAATTGCATTGGAAACTTCTTCAAGGTTTCTTCCGATCGCGCCCCTTTGAAACCTCCGATTGTGGTGACCCAATCACACCATCGCATCGGCCTTCCTCCAATGCATCAGAAAAATACAAAGGTTTAAGCTCGCGTCTGGTGCTCGCCGATTGCGATCCCCCGATGCATCTCCCGTCGTGGATCTGATCTACAGATGGAAGGTCTACATTTAATCGCATCAGATTTTTTCATCGGGTGCGTTTTTAACATTTGTTTTCCCCCCATCGATTGCGATCCTCCGATTGAATTTGGATCGTCCACGTGTCCAGAATGAACGGTCCCAAATCTTTCCCTGATAGTTCCATCGCCCTCTGCCCTCCACCAAGAGGATTTTAACGCGTAATCCCCACCGTTGATCTCTACACGATCAACGGTTATGAATTATTTCTCCCTCTGCTCTCCTTCTAACCTTCGCAGAGAGATCTACGCCATTGGATGATTCCATCCAACGTCCATGCTCCTCCCCATGCCTTCTAAGCAGTTTTACCCAATAATCACAGGATTTCTTGATTAATTTGTGTTTTGCAGGTTTGAATGTTTTATTCCATCATATTAAAGAGAAAGTCGAAGGCTAGGAATGACGATTCCCACGCCTTTGATTTATGAAATAGAACCATTTACAGGGCTCAAAATCCACGTCTTGTCAATGTTTCATGAGGCATTGATGCCATATGAGCCCTGCGCGGCCTGCACATCAACAAGACACAATGTTATTAAAATCAAATTAAAAGAGTATCAGTGTCGAAGAAAAAACATAGCAGAACAGAAGGATTGAAGAAAATTTGGGAATTACAGCTAAGATTGATTATCAAAAGCCTAATCCTCCAAATTAAAACACAATTAAAGAAAATCATAAGTGTTTATCAAAAAGAAAGGCCTCCACCGCCTCAACAGAGGCAAATTGATTCCTCTCAGCTACCACAGTGCCACCTGTAGCATTCAAACAAAGGCCGAAGTTATTGACCAAAATTATATATTTGCCTCAACGAAGACGAAGAATTAATTATGCCAAAGGAATTTATTGTAAAAACATCAGCAGAGTTATTACATTCATGACACAGAGCCTCAAAAGTCAAAAAAAGCTCCCACCGAGCTTAATCTTAAGTGTAAAACAATTAATACAGACGGAACATCTATAAACTGCTTCATTGAGCCCCTCAAAGGCCGAGAAGCCATTAACACAATATTAATTTCCCTGGGAGATCTTTTATCAGATCTCACCTCCTCATTCTTCTATAAATTCTTTTGTAGAAGATGAGAATTTTTTGGTTGCTGAACTTTGAAATATACTTGAGCTTGATACTTTTACTTGTAAATAGTGTTCACTGGCTCTTGAAGCTCTGCTTGTGATAGATAATTTAGTCTGGGAAGTGTAGATGATTGCTAAACTAAAGCATTGGACTTAAAGCTGTAACTGGTTTGAAACATCAATACAAGCTGATTTATGGGATCCTAGTCTATGTCGACGGTGATGTGATTTCTTATGGTAAATTGTTATTTTATTTTTGTTTTCACTCTGTTCATTTTCTCTTATAAAGAACAAAATGCATAGATTTAGGACCTATTGTATATCAGTACCCTTCTCTGACTGAAAATCTGTATCTACATGTTTTCTTCCAATTTGTGTTATTTAGGAATGATTTAATTTAGTTTAAGCATAGGAATGTTGGTGTTCCCTCGGCCTATTTCTTTAGCTAATTGTTATTCTTAAATGTTATTTTCAGTATATGTTAAGTAGAGATGAAATAAGGAAGATATGGTGTGCCCTAGTCCTAGTTTTATCCCCAAAGACTGTCTGAATGTTTCCCTTGGAATGTGTTGAAAGCTGGCTAGTGTTGAAACACTTACCAGATCTTAGGCCATTCATTGTTTTCTTTGTGTTTGTGTTGAAAGTTACCAAGTAGTGCAGAGCTAGGAGAGGATTTATGGTGAGCCGGGCCCGCAAGTTTCTTCTCCAACAGTTTCCTTCAAGTTTCCATTTGTTTTAAATGTTTTCTATTGAAATTGCGTCAAAAGCAGGCTAGTTTAGATGTACTTAACTGATTTTGTATTACTTTTATGTCTTTCTTAAGTGTATGTCAAAATTTGGCTAGTTTAAAAGTACTTACCAGATCTTGGGCTGCTCTTTTTTCTTCATATGTTTAATTCCCCTTCTTATTGTTTCATTTCATTCCATAAATCAATCTTTAAAGAGATCTTGAGACATAGATGACTTGCCCATGGACCACTGTTGAACCTGATTGTTTCAATTAAACCCTATTATGACTCCATAGCCCAATGGACCTAAACCTGCAATTATCCATCTTTCTGGCCAAAGCTTGTTCTGATTGCTTGCAACTTCACACCTTTGAAACTCTTTTCATTTAGAACTTTCCACCTCAAACAATAATCATGCTCAACCATCCAAAAACCAAAACAAACCCTCGGCCTTCATAACTAGCCTAATATCATTACCCAAGACTTCAAAGACAAATCCATATTTGCAACTTATTGGAGAGATCCCTATCTGGATTCAGGAGGGCTAGTTTCTAGAATCCCAAAGTGGTTGAAATAATGTTGTTTATGTGATTGGACTTTTGCAATCTTGCTAATTACAGATTCCTAACATTTCTGGTGACTCCGCTGGGTAACTTAAGTTATTTTTCTTGTTGAAAAATTTAAATATCTTAGAAACCCCTTTACTTACTGAACATTTGGCATATTGGCCAGCTAAGCCACCAACAACTAGCATTTCTGGTGCCTCCGCTGGGGAGAAAACCCAAAATCTCTAGTTTCCATTGAAAACTTCATAAAAGAAACCTTTTCAAGCACTACCAAAAAATGGTAATCGTGATGATGTTGGCAATATGATGGTGAGTGTTGTCCTTGATGGCAACCCACTTGATGAAGATGATGGCAACCTACTTGATGAAGTTGTCCCTGATGGAATATGTCTTGATGAACTTGTTAAATGATTTAAATTTGATGTATATACAATGAGTATAGAAGGTAATGATGGAATGAATGTCAGTATGTGCTAGAACATGATGAAAATAGTATGTCTCAAGGCATACGCGGATTTGTCTAGAAAAAGTAGCGTATGCACGCAGGAAATAACGTGCCAAGTCGCGTATGGGCAAAATCGCTCTAAATATGTAAAACCATGGGTAACCACCATGGTATTGACCCATTGTATTGAGTAATGATTTGTCTATGTGACCCAATCCAGGAATACCATCGAAAGTAATGTGGTTTTGGCTCATGGTATTGATAAAGGGTAAACCTATATAAGGAGAAGAAATTCATTGTGCAAATGTGTGCAAGTAGTCTGAGCTTGAATGAATACTTCTCTCTGAAGCATATCTGAATGGAAAGGGTTACAGTTGAATGAAATATCTGAATGTATGATGCACCAATGAAGAAATGATGAAGAAGGGAATCTAGATCTGGAATGTATTTGTATCTGCTAGATCTGTTTATGGAATGATTAGATCTAAGATGAGGCGAACATCTGTCTGAAGTAAAGGGTAAAATCTGAGTGATGTATCTGTTCTGAAGAATTGCAATGACCTAAATCTCTGAAGAACTATACGCTAGTTCGCCACAGAGTAAGCGTGTATGGGTAGTAAAATTAGCTCTGTAATATGTACATAAGTATACGCGGGTTTGTATGGTCGAAGGCGTGTATATATGCAGGATCAGTGAAAGGAAAGCGCGTATGAAGATTAGGGTTTTCTGAAGTATGAAGTATCAAATGTCTGATCTGTTCTATTGTGTTACTGCTATCTATTGATGATGTATGATTGAGCTCAAATGTATGGAGTGGGTCCAATCTGAAAATATGATGAAACGTGGCCTGCAAGTTGTGTTCTAAAGGAAGATTTGGATCTAGTGTGAAAATTGATGAAACATGGTCCATGGTGGTGCTGAGGGTTGTAGCCTTCAGTCAGGGGGTTGTAGCTCCCTTCCAGGTGAGGCTAGTAAACAAGATCAAGGGGTCGGAGCTCCCTTCCAGGTGAGGCTGGTAAACGAGAGCAAGGAGTTGTAGCTCCCTTCCAGGAGAGGCTTATAAACAAGAGCAGGTGGGTGCCTGCGTGCTGGTAGGAGGCTGCGCCAGCACATATGTTGTATTATGTTTTCTCTATAATAAAATATTGAAGGCTGACACAACGGCAGCGGTGGTTTTCTCCTGACTTGGGTTTCCACCTAAAATCCTGGTGTTCATGTGTGTTGCTTATGTGTGATGACTTACCCTATTCTTACTGTACATGTTTACTGTTTATTGAACATCTAATGAATGAATGATGGAATGATATAAGTGAATAATTAATGGCATAATTAGATCTCTGTGTATACGCGAGTTTTATGAAGGATATCCGCGTGTATACGCTAGTTGGCTTTAGCAAAGTAGCGTATGGGTTTTAGAGCATGAAAAAGTAAAAATTTTCAGTTTTCCCTAAATACTGATTCACCCCCCCCCCCCCTCTCAGTATTTTTCCCAACAATTGGTATCAGAGCAGGTCCTTCTGCAGAAGCTTGATCGCTTGAAGGAGATCCGTCACAATGGGAAGTCGTGAAGGAGTATTTTCTATAAGGCCACCTCTATTCAATGGAAGTAATCTGTTATTCTGGAAAATGAGGATGAGATCCTATCTTCAGTCTATGGGAGTAGATGTATGGGCCATTGTTGAACAAGGATATCAATATCCAACTGCTACACCAACAGATCCAACTGAAAGGAAGAATTATGAATCAAATGCAAAAGCGGTCAATGCTATAACAGGAAGTCTAACTGAATCAGAATTTGTCAAAGTCATGCAGCTGAATACAGCAAAGGAAATATGGGACAAAATCATTCTAAGTTATGAAGGTGATGCAAAGGTAAAAAGTGCAAAGCTCCAAACCCTTAGAATTGAATATGAAAATTTGAAGATGCATAGTGATGAGAGTATTTCCAGTTTCTTCTTATGTTTAGATGATATTGTAAATCGAATGAGAAATTTGGGTGAAACCATAACCGATACTACTCTGGTAGAAAAGGTCTTAAGATCTTTGAATTCAAAATTTGAATCTAAAGTATATGCTCTTGAAGAAAATCAAGATCTGCAAACTCTGAATATTGTTCAACTACATGGTATCCTGACTGCTTTTGAAATGAGAAAAGGAGGTCCCTCTCAAAATAGAGAAGCTGCTTTTAAGGCATGTGAAAAGGAAAATGAAGTTGTCAAAGAATAAAATTATATATCAGAAGAAGAAGAATCAAATTTTGTGAGAAAACTTTAACTAGGAACCGGAAGATTCAAAGGTAAGCTTCCCATCAAATGTTTTAATTGTGGAAGAGTTGGTCATTATGCTGCTAAATGTCCTTATGAATAAAATCATGGTAAAGGGAAAGAGTTACTATACAAATGAAGATAATGATGAAGTGTCAAGTGAGGATGAAGAAGGCTCTGACCACAATCTACGAATACTCATGGCATCTACCATGGATGATGATAGTTTCACAAAAGAAAGGGATCTAATTGGTAAAGAATTGCATAGAAAGAAAGGCTGCTTTCAGGGATGCTTCTTCTATTGTAACTCATTTGGTCATAAGGCTACTAATTGCAGGATAAGTATGATGAACAGATCTGATAATTTCCAGCACCCTATAAAAAGTCACAAGCAAAGATGGAAAAAGAAGAGGCACCGGTCAAAAACGTAGGGAATACTGACCCTACTGCAGTCATCAGCTTCTGAAGCTTACTTCTCTTAATGACTGCAGAATGAAGTGAGATACATTATAGGGATTTGCAATGTATCGTCATAGGGGGAGCGATGTATGATGATTCTCATGGTTGATTTGGCAAATCTTGTTATGATTATTGCTGACAGAGCATCTGACATGAAGAAGATAGGTACAGGAAAGACAAATTCAGGGGGGAGATGGAGGAATGTAAAATTTTTCTATAGTTCACTTTCCATACGTGGGTTCAGTGAACTAAAGCCGCGTATACCCACAAGTTCCAGCAGACACAGTCACGTATGCATTAATGATAAGAGAATTGGGATGACAGCTAAAGATCAGGAGCAGAGGTTCAGGGGGAGCATCAGTCTGACTGCTAATGATTGTACTGTTAGCATTATTCTGGTTATACTCATGATAATGAAATGATACATGGTTTCTTATGTTGAAGATTATGGATGAGCCCGAATTGCTTATTTGATGAAGAATATCTTTTGGATATGATGGAAGTCTTATGATTTGGAGATCCAGACAGATCATGCAGAGATTTTTGCTGATGACTTGCTGTTAAAAGTATTCAGATTGCACAAGCTAAGGAGGAGCCTTGGACATATGGAAAGGATGTTTGGATGCACATTTTCAAGGGGAGCACTAGTCTTGCTGAGTATAATGCATTGTTGGCATTATGATGATTCTGAAATATGATCTCTCTCTTGAGGTCTTTCTGGTATTGGTCATAAAAATTCATACTTGTAATTTGATAAAAAGGTCTTGTTGAGACCCATGATGTACAATTGTAATATTTAGTCATGTAAGGACTTGTCAAAATTTGTAAACCCACTTGGTTGGGTAGCTAAGTCAAATTTGTAAACCCACTTGGTTGGGTAGTTGAGTTGAGATGTGTAAACCCACTTGGTTGGGTATTTGAGTCTCATATGTAAATCCAATTGGATGGATCTTTGATGTAAGTATGAGTCATTGGTGATAGGAAGGTCATAGAGTCATGTACTTCATTGAAAAATATGTTTGTAGGTTCAGCATGAACTCAGGGGGAGCATGGTCACTTCAGTGTACATCAGATCTGCAGAACACTTCCTTCTACAAGTGGAGAAAAAACCTTGTGTTGGTTTTGGTCCGCCCTTTGCCCTTGATGTCAAAGGGGGAGAGTGACATGGTGTTTGAATAAAGAGAAAGAATGGTGTCAAGAGTGACATGGTGTCATTGTATTCTTAATGTATCTATCTGTTCTGGTGATCAAACACCATCGTGGTTGCCATCAAGTCCAAAGGGGGAGATTGTTGGCAATATGATGGTGAGTGTTGTACTTGATGGCAACCCACTTGATGAAGATGATGGCAACCTACTTGATGAAGTTGTCCCTGATGGAATATTTCTTGATGAACTTGTTAAATGATGTAAATCTGATGTATATACAACGAGTACAGAAGGTAATGATGGAAGGAATGTGAGTATGTGCTAGAACATGATGAAAAGAGTATGTCTCAAGGCATATGCGGATTTGTCTAGACAAAGTAGCGTATGCACGTGGGAAATAAAGTGCCAAGTCGCGTATGGGAAAAAGCGCTCTAAATATGTAAAACCAGGGGTAACCACCATGGTATTTACCCATTGTATTGAAATGATTCGTCTATGTGACCCCGTCCAGGAATACCATCGAAAGTAATGTGGTTTTGGATCATGGTATTGATAAAGGGTAAACCTATATAAGGAGAAGAAATTCATTGTGCAAAGGTGTGCAAGAAGTCTGAGCTTGAATGAATACTTCTCTCTGAAGCATATCTGAATGGAAAGGGTTACAGTTGAATGAAAGATCTGAATCTATGATGCACCAATGAAGAAATGACGAAGAAGGGAATCTAGATCTGGAATGTATTTGTATCTGCTAGATCTGTTTATGGAATGATTAGATCTGAGATGAGGCAAACATCCGTCTGAAGTAAAGGGTAAAATCTGAGTGATGTATCTGTTCTGAAGAATTACAATGACCTAAATGTCTGAAGAACTATACGCTAGTTTGCCACAGAGTAAGTGCGTATATACGCAGGTTTGCTGAATAGAAAGCGCATATGGGCAGTAAAATTAGCTCTGTAATATGTACAAAAGTATACGCGGGTTTGTATGGTCGAAGGCGCGTATATACGCAGGATCAGTGAAAGGAAAGCGCGTATGAAGATGAGGGTTTGCTGAAGTATGAAGTATCAAATGTTTGATCTGTTCTGCTGTGTTACTGCTATCTGTTGATGATGTATGATTGAGCTCAAATGTATGGAGTGGGTCCAGTCTGAAAATATGATGAAACGTGGCCTACAAGTTGTGTTCTAAAGGAATCTTTGGATCCAGTGTGAAAATTGATGAAACGTGGTCCATGGTGGTGCTGAGGGTTGTAGCCTTCAGTCAGGGGGTATTAGCTCCCTTCCAAGTGAGGCTGGTAAACGAGATCAGGGGGTCGGAGCTCCCTTCCAGGTGAGGCTGGTAAACGAGAGCAGGGGGTCGTAGCTCCCTTCCAGGAGAGGCTGGTAAACGAGCGCAGGTGGGTTCCTGCGTGCTGGTAGGAGGCTGCGCCAGCACATATGTTATAAGATGTTTTCTCTATGATAAAATATTGAAGGCTGACACAACGGCAGCGGTGGTTTTCTCCCGACTTGGTTTTCCACCTAAAGTCCTAGTGTTCATGTGTGTTGCTTATGTGTGATGAATTACTCTGTTCTTACTGTACATGTTTACTGTTTATTGAACATCTAATGAATGAATGATGGAATGATATAAGTGAAGAATTAATGGCATAATTAGATATCTGTGTATACGCGAGTTTTATGAAGGATATCTGCGTGTATACGCTAGTTGGCTTTAGCAAAGTAGCGTATGGGTTTTAGAGAGTGGAAAAGAAAAATAAAGATTTGAGTAATGCCTAAATACTGATTCACCCCTCCCCCCTCTCAGTATTTTTCCCAACAGATGAAACTTGTTTGAATCATTGACAAACTAGGCAAAACCTAGGATAATCATAAGTGTTTGTCTAACCTTGAAATATTAGCTGGCTTAGCCATAAGAGTAGAATTTTTTTGTCTCATAACCATTTCTAAGTTTTGAAACAGATCTAGTACACTCTTAACAACAAATAGAACTGAAAAATAACTCAGAAAATCCAAAAATATTTCAGATTTGTATCCAATAGACATGGTGGTGGACTGTAAAACCTTTTACCTCTGAAAAAGAGCTAAAAAATTCCACTTGGCGACTCCACAATCCTGAACAGACCTTAAGACTCCACTAAAAAGAACCCTTATCATTGTAATATCATTCAAACTCAGTTAGAGGACTGTAGGATTAAAATTTGTATAAACATATTAATTGACCTTTTAAAGACTGTCATACCTGGTTAAAATTTTCTTGTTTATTTGGGTCTGAAAAACACAACATAGTGGCTCCTAAAAATATTCACACTAGAGCTTATCCTGACCCTAAACCACCTGAGATAGTTGATAAGCCAGAAAGTATCCTTAGGAAGTCTCCTAAGTTAAAAATTGTCAACTATTTTCAGATCACCCTTGAGAGCTAATTCAGTTCCTGAAACTCTTGCAGCTCTACAAGAGTCATATGGTGGTGGAACCATAAAGAATTTTACCTCCTTACAAGCTAAAAATTTTCCACCTGGCGACTCCACACTTTGAAACTCCCAAAAGACCAAATGACTCCACTAGTAGAAGACCTTGAACTGATTGAACAAACACAGTGACCTCTTTCTTGATTTAAAAAAATGATTCCAAGGATACAACGAAGATATGCCCCAATGAGTAGAGATCATATCCCTGGGTTTCCACATAAGATGCCCCAGGTGAATTGGGATGACAACCTGCCTATTTTTCAAGGTGAAAATTTTGATGAACCTCTATTATACCTCATCAAATTTCATATACATGTATGGAGGTTGAAAGTTGAATGGCATGAAGATTTCCTAATGAAAATGTTCATGTTAACATTAGAGGGAAAATCTAGGGATTGGTATGAATGCTTGAGATCTAGTAGTTTGTTTTCTTTAAAGGACTTTGAATATGTGATTTATGAGAACTATAAACAAAACACTACATCATTATCATGGGGTGCAATATATTATGATCCATCACAAAACATCACCAAACACATTATGGATAATGATGAAGCTTTGGAAGAAATGCATCTTGAAGATATTTTAACAACCATTCATGAGTTTAATATCTTATTGAAAAATTATAAGATTATAGATGAATCAATTGAGGAAGAAATCAATCAAAGAATGGAAGAAATTCCTCAAGATATTCCTACAAACATGAACAATCATTCATCATCCCTTATAACTGAGTCTCAAGAAGACATCCAGCCTCAAAATCAGTCTTCACAAGAGACATAGAACTGTTGTACTTTTTTTCAAAGGGACATATAAATATCCTCCCCGTCGACAGAAGAAGAGATAGATCAGACTATTAATAAACATTCAGTCTCTGATATTTATTGCAAAACAAATACTCTTTCCCATTCACATAATGAACTTTGTTGTAAAGATTTGGAAAGTTCTTCTGTAAATCAAAATAAAGAAAGACTTGCTGATAATCCAGTATGTTTGATTGGTAGTATTACTTATATTATTTATTATCCTAAATTTTATCTATCTAGTGATGATACTCCACATACGGAATTTAATCTTGCAAGACCATCATTAGTAGATTTATGGGAGGGAAATCAGTTCCTTCAAAGAAGTAATGAGCCAGTTCAAACTATTTATGATACTGATGAAGAAAGTTATGAAAGTTTGGAAGTAAGTAATGATTCATTGGATATTTTCTCTACTCCATCTCAGATCATCAGTAATAAATTCCATGTTATTGGGAATCAACAGTCTTTTAGCTCAAAGGTTGAGGAGGAAAGCAATGAAGAAATTTTTTAGCAGGTTGAAAACAAAGAGCCTTCTCTTGAAAAAGAGGAAGCAAGTGAACATACCCCTACTCAAGAATATAATAACCTCCTCACACAGTACAGTCCACTAATCCAGAGCTTACCAGGACTACAAGAGGATAGCCCTGTGATATATGATGAGTCCTCTAGTTCAGATAATAATGAAGATGAGGAAGTTTGTCTTCCTCAAAAGAACCTTTGCCTTGATCCAATAGAAAAGGAAGAAATCATCCTAGTTGAAACACATCTTCCAAATACTCTTAGTGAGGCACTATTTCAAGATCCCTATGTCGATTCCCTAAAGACATCTGAAGAAGGGATAAAATTTGCAGACAGAAGTATATCACCAAGTGCAAAAATTTTCAAAGCTGCTGTCAAGAAAAAAAAACATGGGAGTGGCCCTACCTATCCGCATGCTCAAAGAGATGAGCAAAGACCAGTCATGGAATCATTTGATTGACTGGATGTATTGGAAAAGAGAATTTGTAGGTTAAAAATGTAAATATTCCAAGTTAGAATAGGTTAGATAGGAATTTCAATAATGCTCAGCCTTTGAGCATTTAGTTAGTTGTTGATTTCTATTTTGAAGAAAAAATGAAAAAAATACAAAAAACAATAGAAAGAGAAAAGAGGGAAGATTGTAAAAACAAGAAAGGTACAGCCCCATACCAGAAAGAGAAATAAATCTGAAAGTGTGCAAGCTTAAATGCCACTCCTGACAGACACACTTCTATTTAGTCAAATAGCCTAATATTGACTAATTAGTTTTAAATTTACTGCTGATAGGATTAGTGAATTCGATTTTCCAAACTGTTTAATCTTGGCTTGTCAATAGGTAGATTAGGATAGAAATCAAAGGTTCAAACATGCTCAAAATCTGAACCTAAAGTTTCCAAAGAGAGATGACTCAAATCTGTTTTATGTTTTGAGTCAAAGCAGATGTAAAACTGGTTCTAATCAGCTCAAAATCTGAACCAGATTATGAAGAAGATAGCTCACATAGTAGTAAAAACGGAGCTGTAAATAGATGAAGGAAGTGCTCTGAAATTTCAGATCTTAAGCCTTCCATTTTTGTTTTAAATTTTCTGCAAAATAATATCTATGTGCAGCTTGTTTTTTATGCCATAGATCAACATCAAGTTAGACTGTTCAATCCTGACTTGAATGCTTTTAAATTTCTATTGTAGAATTTAGAGAATAAAAATCTGTTAGACTGTTTAATCCTAATAGATTAGTAGCTTAGGTAGAGAAACATATGGACTCAACTTTTTAATCTGAGTCCATGGAGAAATAAGGAGTAGAAATAAATTAGATTTCCTGGTTTCAAAAGAATAAAATGCTGAGAAATAGTTTGCTAATCCAAGTGCACTCTAATAAAGAAAAAATGTTAGATCAGTAGGATTGGGTAGGTAGAAAGCTTGTTGATGAAAGACCCATTGTTTTTATGGCTGCTAATATGTGTTCAGAGCAAAAAGAAAATCATCCAAGAAAATAAAGGTAGCCCAATGGATGCGGCACTGATCAGCCTCCCAAAGAATGCAAGTTTGAAGTTCTTGATGCCTTCAAGAAGGCACCATCCACAAGTGGAGCCACTGTTAGCCAGCTATAAAATTTGTTATATCAAATGCTGGCTAAATCTTTTTTGGAGCCTTCAAGAAACCAGTTTTATTGCTAAAAAACGTTATCTCTTGAAGACTCTTGAAGGCCTCATGCCTCTGTCCAAATCTTCACTGATGTTCCTTTTTATACACGGAAATTTTGTTGTTTCCATAAGTGAAAATACTGCTACGAAGGCCATTTTTCCCTACCTCCACTTGAAAAACTAACCTCCATTTTGCTCCCCTTTTATTCCTATAAACTTCCTCTATTTTCATTTTTCCCTGTTCCCCTTTCATAAAATCCCCTTTACAGAGTTTAAAACTCCTTTTTGAACTCTGTCGAAACCCCCAAATCCATCAAAAAGCTCTGAAAATATCTTTAAAACAAGTATTTTGACTATGAGTTTAAGCCCCCTTGGGCCAAAATCCTAAACCACCTCCCCCACATGCTCATGCACTATGAACCAGGCGCTGACCCATCGAGCGCTTATCGCATCGGAACTTCCGAACAAACACAAGTCTTTTTGTGTGTAAACATTGAAAACTCCGATGTCGATTAGCCCCACACATTATATTCCTCGATCATATTATCGATCCATTAAACCGAAAGCCGCACAATCGAGTGCTAAATCATTATGAAAATTCATCTCCGATCCATTATTTTCCTTTGTATTTCACAAAAAATCCATTTTTTCTATGTTACAAAGGGTTCCGCCCATTCATCGTTTTAAACCATTTTCCACTGTTGATCCTTTAAAACACATCAATGGTCAGTGCGTTTTCCCTACCCATCGCATCAGAAACTTCTTCAAGGTTTGTTCCAATCATACCCCTTTGAAACATCTGATTGTGATGACCCGATCGCACCATCGCATCGGCCTTCCTCCACTGCATCGGAAAAATACAAAGGTTTAATCCCGCCTCTGATTCCCGCCGATTGCGATCCCCCGATGCATATCCTGTCGTCGATCTGATCTGCAGATTGATGGTCTACATTTAATCGCATCGGATTTTTTCATCAGGTGCGTTTTTAACATTTTTTTTTGCCCCGCCGATTGCGATCCTCCGATTGAATCTGGATCGTCCACATGTCCAGATCGGATGGTCCCAGATCTTTCCCTCATAGTTCCATCGCCCTCCGCCTTCCACCAAGAAGATTTTAACACATAATCCCCACTGTTAATCTCTGCGCGATCAACGGTTCTGACTTATTTTTCCCTCTGCTCTCCTTCTAACCTTCGCACACATATCTACACCATTGGATGATGCCATCCAACAACCACGCTCCTCCCCATGTCTTCTAAGAAGTTTTACCAAATAATCGCAGGATTTATTGATTAATTTGTGTTTTGTAGGTTTTAATGTTTTGTTCCGTCATATTAAAGAGAAAGCCGAAGGTCGGGAATGACGATTCCCACGCCTTTGATTTGTCAAAGGGAACCATTCGCAAGGCTCAAACTCCACGTCTCGTCAATGTTTCATGAATCATTGATGCCATATGAGCCCTACGCGGCGTGCACATCAACAAGACACAGTGTTATTAAAATCAAATTAAAAGAGTATCAGTGTCAAAGACAAAACATAGCAGAACAGAAGAATTGAAGACAATTTGGGAATTAAAGCTAAGATTGATTATCAAAAGACTAATCCTCCAAATTAAAACACAATTAAAGAAAATCATAAGTGTTTATCAGACAAAAAGGCCTCCACCTCCTCAATAGAGGAAAGTTGATTGCTCTCAGCTACCACAGTGTCAACTGTAGCCACAAGCATTCAAACAAAGGCTGAAGTTATTGACCAAAATCAGATATTTGCCTCAACGCAGCCGAAGAATTAATTCTGCCAAAGGAATTTAATGTAAAAACATCAGCAGAGTTATTACATTTATGACACAGAGCCTCAAAAGTCAAAAAAAGCTCCCACTAAGCTTAATCTTAAGTGTAAAACAATTAATACAGACGGAACATCTGTAAACTTCTTCATCGAGCCCCTCAAAGGCCGAGAAGCCATTAAAACTGTATTAATTTCCCTGGGAGATCTTTTATCATATCTCACCTCCTCATTCTTCTATAAATGCTTCTATAGAAGATGAGAAATTGTTGGTTGCTGAACTTTGAAATATACTTGAGCTTGAGACTTCTACTTGTAAATAGTGTTCACTAGCTCTTTAAGCTCTGCTTGTGATAGATTAGTTAGTCTGGTAAGTGTACATGATTTCTAAACTAAAGCATTGGACTTAAAGCTGTCTATGTCGATTGTTTTCTGGATGGGATCCTGGTCTATGTCGACGGTGATGTGATTTCTTATTGTAAATTTGTATTTTATTTTTGTTTTCACTGTGTTCGTTTTCTCTTATAAAGAACAGCATGCATAGAGTTACGACCTACTGTATATCAGTACCCTTCTCTGACTGACAATATTTATCTATATGTTTTCTTCCAATTTGTGTTATTTAGGAATGATTTAATTTAGTTTAAGCATAGGAATGCTGGCATTCCCTCATCCTATTGCTTTAGCTAATTGTTATTCTTAAATGTTATTTTCAGTATATGTTAAGTAGAGATGAACTAAGGAAGTTATGGTGTGCCCTGGTCCTAGTTTTATCCCCAAAGACTGTCTGAATGTTTCCCTTGGAATGTGTTGAAAGTTGGCTAGTGTTTTAACACTTACCAGATCTTAGGCCATTCATTGTTATCTTTGTGTTTGTCTTGAAAGTTACCAGCTAGGAGAGGATTTGTGGTGAGCCCGGACCGCTAGTTTCTTCTCCAACGGTTGCCTTCAAGTTTCCCTTCGTTTTAAATGTTTTCTATTGAAAGTGCATCAAAAGCAGGCTAGTTTAGAAGTACTTACCTGATCTTAGATTACTTTAATGTCTTTCTTAAGTGTATGTCAAAAGATGGCAAGTTTAAAAGTACTTACCAGATCTTGGGCTGCTCTTTGTTCTTCATCTGTTTAATTACCCTTCTTATTGTTTCATTTCATTCCATAAATCAAATTTTAAAGAGATCTTGAGACATAGATGACTTTCCCCATGGACCACTCTTGAACCTGATTATTTCAATTAAACCCTATTATGACTCCATAGCCCAATGGACCTAAACCTGCAATTATCCATCTTTCTGGCCAAAGCTTGTTCTGATTGCTTGCAACTTCACACCTTTGAAACTGTTTGTATTTAGAACTTGCCACCTCAAATAATAATCATGCTCAACCATCCAGAAAACAAAAAAAAACCCTCGGCCTTCATAACTAGCCTAATATCATTACCCAAGAATTCAAAGACAAATCCATCTTTGCAAATTATTGGAGAGATCCCTCCTTGGATTCAGGAGGGCTAGATCCTAGAATCCCAAAGTGGCTGAAGTAATGTTGTTTCTGTGATTGGACTTTGCCAATCTTCCTAATTAGAGATTCCTAACATTTCTGGTGACTCCACTGGGGAACTTAAGTTATTTTTGTTGTTGAAAACTTTAAATATCTTAGAAACACCTTTACATACTGAACATTTGGCATATTGGCTAGCTGAGCCACCAGCAACTAACATTTCTAGCGACTCCGCTGGGGAGCAAACCCAAAATCTCTGGTTTCCCTTGAAAACTTCATATAACCTTGTGAGTAAAAACAACCTTTTCAAGCACTACCAAAAAATGGTAATCATGATGAAACTTGTTTGAATCAGTGACAAACTATGCAAAACCTAGGATTCTCATAAGAGTTTGTCTAACCTTGAAAGATTAGCTGGCTTAGCCATAAGAGTAGATTTTTTTTTGTCTCATAACCATAGCTAAGTTTTGAAACAGATCTAGCACACTCTTAAAAACCAATAGAAATAAAAAATAACTCAGAAAATCCAAAAATATTTCAAATTGGTATCCCATAAACATGGTGGTGGACCATAAAAACTTTTACCTCTGAAAAAGAGCTAAAAACTTCCACTTGGCGACTCCACAATCCTGAACAGACCTTAAGACTCCACTATAAAGAACCCTTATCATTGTAATATCATTCAAACTTAGTTAGAGGACTGTGGGATTAAAATTTGTATAAACATATTAGTTTACCTTTTAAATACTGTCATACCTCGTTAAAATTTTCTTGCTTATTTGGGTCTGAAAAACACAACATAGTGGCTCCTAGAAAGATTCACACTAGAGCTTTTCCTGACCCTCATCCACCTGAGATAGTTGATAAGCTAGAAAGTATCCTTAGGAAGTCTCCTAAGTTAAAAAATTTCAACTGTTTTCAGATCACCCTTGAGAGCTAATTCAGTTCCTCAAAATCTTGCAACTCTACAAGAGTCATATGGTGGTGGAACCATAAAAGATTTTACCTCCTTACGAGCTAAAAATTTTCCACCTGGTGACTCCACACTCTGAAACTCCTAAAAGACCAAATGAATCCATTGGTAGAAGACCTTGAACTGATTGAACAGACATAATGACCTCTTTCTTGATTTACAAAAATGATTCCAAGGATACAACGAAGATATGCTCCAATGAGTAGAGATCGTATCCCTAGGTTCCCACATAAGATGCCCCTAGTGAATTTGGATGACAACTTGCTTGTTTTTCAAGGTGAAAATTTTGATGACCCTCTATCACACCTCATCAAATTTCATATACATGTGTGGAGGTTGAAAGTTGAATGGCATTAAGATTTCCTAATGAAAATTTTCATGTTAACATTAGAGGGAAAATCTAGGGATTGGTATGAATGCTTGAGATCTAGTAGTTTGTTTTCTTTAAAGGACTTTGAATAGGTGTTTTATGAGAACTATAAAGAAAACACTACATCATTATCATGGGGTGCAATATATTATGATCCATCACAAAACATCACCAAACACATTATGGATAATGATGAAGCTTTGGAAGAAATGCATCCTGAAGATCTTTTAATAGCCATTCATGAGTTTAATATCTTATTGAAAAATTATAATATTATAGATGAATCAATTGAGGAAGAAATAAATAAAAGAATGGAAGAAATTCCACAAGATATTCCTACAAACATGAACAATGATTCATCATCCCATATAACTGAGGCTAAAGAATACATCCAACCTCAAAATCAGTCTTCACAAGAGACAGAGAACTATTGTACTTCTGTTCAAAGGGACATAGAAATATCCTCCCCGTCGAGAGAAGAAGAGATAGATCAGACTATTAATAAATAGTCAGTCTCTGATATTTATTGCAAAATAAATACTCCTTCCCATTCACATAATGAACTTTGTTGTAAAGATTTGGAAAGTTCTTCTGTAAATCAAAATAAAGAGAGACCTGCTGATAATCCAGTATATTTGATTGGTAGTATTACTTATATTATTTATTCTCCTAACTTTGATCTATCTAGTGATGATGCTCCCCATACAAAATTTAATCTTGCAGGACCATCATTAGTAGATTTATGGGAGGGAAATCAGTTCCTTGAAAGAAGTAATGAGCCAGTTCAAACTATTTATGATATTGATAAAGAAAGTTATGAATGTTTGGAAGTAAGTAACGATTCATTGGATATTTTATCTACTCCATCTCAGATCATCAGTAATAAATTCCATGTTATTGGGAATCAGCAGTATTTTAGCTCAAAGGTTGAGGAGGAAAGAAATGAAGAAATTTTTGAGCAGGTTGAAAATAAAGAGCCTTCTCTTGAAAAAGAGGAAGCAAGTGAACATACCCCTGCTCAAGAATATAATAACCTCCTCACAGAGAACAGTCCACTAAAGCAGAGCTTACCAGGACTACAAGAGGACAGCCCTGTGATATATGATGAGTCCTCCAGTTCAGATAATAATGAAGATGAGGAAGTTTGTCTTCCTCAAAAGAACATTTTCCTTGATCCAGTGGAAAAGGAAGAAATGATCCTGGTTGAAACACATCTTCCAAATACTCTTAACGAAGCATTATTTCAAGATCCCTATGTCGAATCCCTGAAGACATTTGAAGAAGGGATAAAAGTTGCAGACAACAGTATATCACCAAGTGAAAAAAAATTCAAAGCTGCTGTCAAGAAACAAAAAGAATGGGAGTGGCCATGCCTATCCAGCATGCTCAAAGAGATGAGCAAAGACCAGTCATGGAATCATTTGATTGAATGGATGTATTGGAAAAGAGAATTTGTAGGTTAAAAATATAAATATTCCAAGTTAGAATAGGTTAGATAGGAATGTCAATAAAGCTCAGCCTTTGAGCATTTAGTTAGTTGTTGATTTCTGTTTTGGAGAAAAAATGAAAAAAATACAAAAAACAATAGAAAGAGAAAAGAGGCCAGATTGTAAAAACAAGAAAGGTATAGCCCCATACCAAAAAGAGAAATAAATCTGAAAGTGTGCAAGCTTAAATGCCACTCCTAATAGACAGACTTCTAGTTAGTCAAACAGCCTAACCTTGACTAATTAGTTTTAAATTTACTGCTGATAGGATTAGTGAATTCAATTTGCAAAACTGTTTAATATTGGCTTATCAATAGATAGAATAGGATAGAAATCAAAGGTTCAAACATGCTCAAAATCTAAACCTAAAGTTTCCAAAGAGAGATGACTCAATTTTTTTTTATGTTTTGAGTCAAAATAGATGTAAAACTGGTTCTAATCAGCTCAAAATCTGAACCAGATTATGAAGAAGACAGCTCTCATAGTATTAAAAACGGAGCTATAAATAGATGAAGGAAGTGCTTTGAACTTTTAGATCTTAAGCCTTCCATTTCTGTTTTAAATTTTCTGCAAAATAATATCTATGTGCAGCTTTTTTTTTATTTCATAGATCATCATCAAGTTAGACTGTTCAATCCTGAATTTTATGTTTTTAAATTTCTCTTGTAGAATTTAGAGAATAAAAATCTATTAGACTGTTTAATCCTAACACATTAGTAGCTTAGGAAGAGAAACATATGGACTCAACTGTTTAATCTGAGTCCATGGAGAAATAAGGAGTAGAAATAGATTATATTTCCTTGTTTCAAAAGAATAAAATGCTGAGAAATAGTTTGCTGATCTAAGTGCACTCTAATGAAAAAAAAATGTTAGATTAGTAGGATTGGGTAGGTAGAAAGCTTGTTGATGAAAGATCCATTGTTTTTATAGCTGCTAATATGTGTTCAAAGAAAAAATAAAATCATCCAAGAAAATAAGGTATCCCAATGGATGAGGCACTGATCAGCCTCCCGGAGAATGTAGGTCTAAATTTATTGATGCCTTCAAGAAGGCACCATCCCCAAGTGGAGCCACTGTTAGCCAGCTATAAAATTGTGATATCAAATGCTGGCTAAATAATTTTTGGAGCCTTCAAGAAACAAGTTTTATTACTAAAAAATGTTATCTCTTGAAGACTCTTGAAGGCCTCATGCCTCTGTCCAAATCTTCACTGTTGTTCCTTTTTATACTCGGAAATTCTGTAGTTTCCATAAGTGAAAATACTACTGCAAAGGCCATTTTTCCGTATTTCCACTTGAAAAACTAACCTCCATTTTGCTCCCCTTTTATTCCTATAAACTTCCTCTATTTTCATTTTTCCCTGTTCCCCTTTCATAAAATCCCCTTTATAGAGTTTTAAACTCCTTTTTGAACTCTGTCGGAGCCCCCAAATTGATCAAAAAACTTTGAAAATATCTTTAAAAACAAGTATTTTGACTATGGGTTTAAGCCCCCTTGGGCCAAAATCCTAAACAACTTCCCCCACATGCTCACACCCTACAAGCTAGGCGCTGACCCATCGAGTGCTTATTGCATCGGAACTTCCAAACAAACGCAAGTCTTTTTGTGTGTAAACATTGAAAACTCTGATGCTGATTAGCCCCACACATTATATTCCCCGATCATATTATCGATCCATGAAAACCAAAGCCCCGTAATCGGGCACTAAATCATTATGAAAATTCATCTCTGATCCATTATTTTCCTTTGTATTTTACGAAAAATCCATTTTTTCTATGTTACAAAGGGTTCCGCCCATTCATCGTTTTAAACCATTTTCCACCGTTGATCCTTTAAAACACATCAACGGTCAGCGTGTTTTCCCCGCCGATTGCATCGGAAACTTCTTCAAGGTTTCTTCCGATCGCGCCCCTTTGAAACCTCCGATTACGATGACCTGATCGCACCATCGCATCGGCCTTCCTCCACAGCATCAAAAAAATACAAAGGTTTAAGCCCGCGTCTGATGCTCGCTGATTGCGATCCCTCGATACATCTCCCACCGTCGATCTAATCTGTAGATCGACGATCTACATTTAATCGCATCAGATTTTTTCATCGGGTGCATTTTTAACATTTGTTTTTCCCCCGCTGATTGTGATCCTCTGATTGAATCTGGATCATCCACGTGTCTAGATCAGACGGTCCCAGATCTTTCCCTCATAGTTCCATCACCCTCCGCCTTCCACCAAGAGGATTTTAACGTGTAATCCCCACCGTTGAACTCTGCGTGATCAAAGGTTTTGACTTATTTCTCCCTCTTCTCTCCTTCTAACCTTCACAGATAGATCTACGTTGTTGTTTCATGCCATCCAACGGCCACACTCCTCCCCACGCCTTCTAAGCGGTTTTACCCAATAATCGTAGGATTTCTTGATTAATTTGTGTTTTGCAGGTTTGAATGTTTTGTTCCGTCATATTAAAGAGAAAGTTGAAGGCCGAGAATGACCATCGCCACACCTTTGATTTATCAAAGGGAACCATTCACACGGCTCAAACTCCACTTCTCGTCAATGCTTCATGAGGCATAGATGCCATATGAGCCCTGCGCAGCCTGCACATCAACAAGACACAGTGTTATTAAAATCAAATTAAAAGAGTATCAGTGTCGAAGAAAAAACACAACAGAACAGAAGGATTGAAGACAATTTCGGAATTATGGCTAAGATTGACTATCAAAAGCCTAATCCTCAAAATTGAAACACAATTAAAGAAAATCACAAGTGTTTATCAGATAGAAAGGTCTCCACCACCTCAATAGAGGAAAATTGATTTCTCTCAGCTACCACAGTGCCACCTGTAGCCACAAACATTCAAACAAAGGCTGAATTTATTGAGCAAAATCAGATATTTTCCTCAACGGAGTCGAAGAATTAATTCTTCCAAAGGAATTAAATGTAAAAACATCAGTAGAGTTATTACATTCATGACACAAAGCCTCAAAAGTCAACAAAAGCTCCCACCGAGCTTAATCTTAAGTGTAAAACAATTAATACAGACGGGACATCTGTAAAATTCTTCATCGAGCCCCTCAAAGGCTGAGAAGCCATTAAAACTGTATTAATTTCCCTGGGAGATCTTTTATCAGATCTCACCTCCTCATTCTTCTATAAATGCGTCTGTAGAATATGAGAAATTTTTGGTTGCTGAACTTTAAAATATACTTGAGCTTGAGACTTCTATTTGTAAATAGTGTTCACTGGCTCTTGAAGCTCTGCTTGTGGTAGATAAGTTAGTCTAGGAAGTGTAGATGATTACTAAACTAAAGAATTGGACTTAAAGCTGTAACTGGTTTGAAGCTTCAATACAAGCTGATTTATGGGATCTTGGTCTATGTCGACGGTGATGTGATTTCTTATAGTAAATTGTTATTTTATTTTTGTTTTCACTGTGTTCGTTTTCTCTTATAAAGAATAGAATGCATAGAGTTAGGACCTACTGTATATCAGTACCCTTCTCTGATTGAAAATATTTATCTACATGTTTTCTTCCAATTTGTGTTTTTTAGGAATGATTTAATTTATTTTAAGCATAGGAATGCCGACGTTCCATCGTCCTATTTCTTTCACTAATTATTATTATTAAATGTTATTTTCAGTATATGTTAAGTAGAGATGAACTAAGGAAGATATGGTGTGCCCTAGTCATAGTTTTATCCCCAAAGACTGTCTGAATGTTTCCCTTGGAATGTGTTGAAAGCTGGCTAGTGTTGAAACACTTACGAGATCTTAGGCCATTCTTTGTTATATTTGTGCTTGTCTTGAAAGTTACCATGTAGAGCAGAGCTAGGAGAGGATTTGTGGTGAGCCTGGCCTGCTAGTTTCTTCACCAACGGTTGCCTTCAAATTTCCCTTCGTTTTAAATGTTTTCTATTGAAAGTGCATCAAAAGCAGGCTAGTTTAGAAGTACTTACCTAATCTTAGATTACTTTTATGTCTTTATTAAGAGTATGTCAAAATCTGGCTAGTTTAAAAGTACTTACCAGATCTTGGGCTGCTCTTTGTTCTTCATCTGTTTAATTCCCCTTATTATTGTTTCATTTCATTCCATAAATCAAACTTTAAAGAGATCTTGAGACATAGATGACTTTCCCCATGGACCACTCTTGAACTTGATTGTTTCAATTAAACCCTATTATGACTCCATAGCCCAATGGACCTAAACCTGCAATTATCCATCTTTCTGGCCAAAGCTTGTTCTGATTGCTTGCAGCTTCACACCTTTGAAACTCTTTGCATTTAGAACTTTCCACCTCAAATAATAATCATGCTCAACCATCAAAAAAAAAAAAAACAAACCCTCAGCCCTCATAACTAGCCTAATATCATTACCCAAGACATCAAATACAAATCCATCTTTGCAACTTATTGGAGAGATCCCTCTCTGGATTCAGGAGGGCTAGACCCTAGAATCTCAAAGTGGTTGAAATAATGTTGTTTCTTTGATTGGACTTGGCCAATCTTGCTAATTACATATTCCTAGCAGATACATAATTCACCAATATCAGATAATGGAAGTTGAGAGATATCCAGCTTCCCCATCATGTTGAGAATGTCTATCCATTCAACCCTAATGGATTTTAATACAAGAGATTTTAAAGTATCTTGATCTAAATTATCCATTTTTTCTCTTTTTATGTTATAATTGAATATTTCAATTAAATCCTCAAAATTCTCATCCTCTTTTTGCATAATTTTAAATACTTTATGATTGATGGGTATTCAATAATACAAATACCTTTCTAAAAATGCTATATTCATGTCATTCCATGTTCTGATAGATTGATTGATTAAACTAATGAAACATTTTAGAGCTGCTCCTTTCAATGTTGAAGGAAAGAATTTGATTTTTTGAGATTCTTGTAAATAACTATAAGTTTTGCATAAGACTTCAAATTCAAACAAGAAGGTTTCAGGATCTTCACTCTTTAATCCATGAAAATTTGGGAGGACAGAAGGTGAAATATTTTTCATGGTTCCATTTCTCTCTCCATCAACTATAGAGAATCCAAAGGAACTACCAATTTCCCTATCTCTTCTACCTCCTTCTGCATTTCCTCTACCTCCTCCAAATATTACATTTTCTCCATTTATAATTTCTCCTTCTCCTTCTCCTTCTCCTTCTTCTCCTCTTCCTGCCATTATAGTTTCTTCAGAGATAATATAAGATTCAACCTACAAGGTTAATTTCTCTTCCTTTGGTTGAATTTCTAACTCTTCAGCTAAAATATATTCCCCTGTAGAGGTGCAAAAGGTTACTCCTTCTATTGGAGATCTACGATCTTCTTCCTCTAAGACTGCCTTAGTGGATGAAGGAGGAGATCCTCCTAATTGGATTTATTAGCTTAGGACTTTAGAAAGTATATGGTTAGTGAAGTATGGAATATGAGTTTGAGATGATGTTGTATCACTTCGTAGTCTTGGTGGATTGGGTGGTGTTGTAGGGATTAAAATCCTACCTCTAGATATGAATCTGCCCCTAGAGTCTCTTTCTCTAGGCATATCATTTTTTTAGATGTAAGAAATGAGGTTACCTAATTACACTTCGTGACAATGGCACCAAAATGTTTAGTCAATTCAATGTCTTAAATTTTTTACATAAATTATCAACTGAGGTTTGTAAACTGATGAAGTGTGGTGCACTGTATGTGCTTAGTCAAACTTTTTCCTACTTCATTGTATGCATTTTTATATTGTTTTGGGGGTTTTGTTTTTGATGTTTAATAATGTTAATCTAAAAATTGTGAAATAAATGAATATAATAAATTTTAAGAAGGAATAAAAGGAAGTGTTTCTAAGTTAAACTAATTTGCATAAAAATAAATCAAAGACTATTGGCTAGTTAGAATCTAATCTGAAAAACAGAGTACCTATCTTAATGACTTCTACCTTAACATTAATTATATTCCATGGACAAATTTTCTTTCTGAGATTGAAATTGTAGTGTTATTCTAAGTAAAAGCAGAAAAATGAAATCAACTAATGTATTTTTAGCTACTCCCACATTCAATATGAAGTTTTACCTTCTTGGGTTAATGTGTAAGCAACTAGCTATACCTTAACTTCTAATGTTTTAGAAAAGAAAACAAAGTGTGCAAAGGAAAAAAACTAATGTATATTTAGTTACTCCATCATTCAATATGAAGTGTCACTTTCTTGAGATGATGTTAAGTAAGCAACTATACCTAATGATCTATAAAAGAAAGTAAAGTATGAAAATGAAAAAGCAGTAATTACATGAATTAGACATTTAATCATTCAGTCTAGAAATATGATAGAATCAATTTCTTGGAATGACCTTTAGGAACATCAGTGATACAATTAAATGAGGATCCAAAAATAGAGGTAAAAGCATGCAAAGTTAAATCTTAAAAAGAACTAATGTATGTTTGATTTACTCCAACATTCAATATGAAGTATTACCCTCTTGAGATGTTGTGTAAGAAATAAATTATACCTTATTTTCTAAGTTCCTAGAAAGCAAGTAAAATGTGTAGAGGAAAACTCAGTAACTGTATGAATTAGAAATTCAATCATTTAGTTTAGAACCATCTTCTTGAAATGACCTTTGAGAAAATCCATTGATAAAATTAATTGGTAATTCTTATCTAGGAAAATAGATGACAAAATTGTACAGAAAACTAGAGAATTGTGAATTCTTGTTGCTTCAAACTTGATTCGATTTGAAAATAGAAAGATCTATCTTCACGAAATTTTTTAGAAGAACAAGGCTTACAAAGTTATGATTTAACATTATGCTAATGATCAAAACTGAAGTGAAAAATTAATCTACTCGTAAAACAGAGTTGACAAAAACAGAGTAAGGAAATTAAACTAAAACAATGAATGAAAAACCTCCTGCAGTGCATGGGCCCTCTGCAACTGATTCAGTTGAAATCCTAGCTAGTTAAATATGCACTTCAATAATCATTGGTATCAACACGATCCTTGTATTATAATAGAGCAAAGTCCTAAGACAATACATCATTTTAGAAAAAAAGCCTAACTTAAGACATAATTCTTCTTGGTTATGTAAAACCATTATTTATAAAAATAAACATAATTGTTTATGAGCTCATTCTGCTACAAGTGGTAATCTTAATTGACTCATATAATTGCAATTTGATTGTTTAACTCTTGATTTTCTATGATAGAGAAAATCGAGAGTCCTTATATTCTCGGCTAACGTTATTTTACCACGCCTTTAACCACGATCTTAGGCCTCATTTTCTATTAATCGAGATTAAGTAGATAGGACATAATCCATGTGGATATGATTCTAGAAATGCCCATGTGGCTCATTTCTCCATTTGAACCCTGGAACTTGTCAGACCATGAGAGTAGCTACAGAATCCATGATTAGCTGCAGAATAGGCTGCATTATGTAGCCAAATTACAAAAATCTATTTGAATAGCAATAATATCATAATACAATATGGAAATAATTTAAATGCATTCCTTGAGACAAAACATGACATTTATCATTGACTGGAGTATGTAAACTTATGAGAAAATAAGGGGAAAAGGTGAAAAATGATGTAAAGGAGAGGATAATTCTAAGGTTCAACAATCCATGTTACAGGATCCTTACCATCAAAATTCCTCATATATATTTTTGGAATATGGTGGGTATTCAATCCAACATTAGAGTCTATGAAATCATGATTTTCCTGTACTACCTTTTCGTCACTAGGAAGCTTTTCTTGTAGCAACTTTGTGAAACCTTCCTTAAAACCTTCCATGAATATCTTAAAATATTCCATTTTTACTTCTATACCATCGATATTAGCTTCCATGACATTCATTCCATCCTTCAAACCATCCATCTTAGCTTCTATTTTATTTTCGGTTTTTCTATATGAAAGGGAAATTTGTGGCACTTGGTCCTGTAATTTTGAGATATCATGCTGCAATTCTTCCTCTTCATGTGTCAGAGTAGAATTTTCTGAGGGCTTAGTGGGTGTGGAATTATTTTTTAGAGGCATTTTAGAACTCAATATTGATATCTATGCTTCAATATTCCCTTGGAATCACTTCAAGCTGATTTTTCAAACAAAAGGTATGCCATTTTCTTTTAAAAATACACACATTTTTCTTGCTTTTAGGAGCACAATCTTGAAACATTTGTAACTTTGTAATTTTGGATCTCTAGGATATGAAATTCATTCCTATGGTAGCCTTATGAGTCATCCTTCCAATGCCATAGGCCAGACCTAATTTTATTCTTCAAGGTAAAGGTATGCCCAATATCCCACAATGATCTAATTATCGATTGGTTTAGTAGATAAAAATTGTACAACGTACCGCATGACATTGTTTTGACCTTCAGCTCTGAAAATGATGCACAAGAAACTAAATTTTTTGCACTTTCGGAAACTTTTTACAGAATTCAAATATGATTTCTGAAACAAAATTTATGACGATTTTCCCTCGGTCACCTATTTGAGATGAAATTATGGAGCCCTCAAAAAACCATAAATTCCTCAGATCATATCTCTGAAAATATAGCGAACTAACATCTAAACATTTTACACAAAATTCCTCAAGATTTCAGCTTCTGATGGTAAACATTTTAGCCTCTAAACCATCATATAAAAAAAATTATAACAAAAATTCCAAGATGACTCGTTTGCAATAGAAAAAACCTGGGATCCAAAGCTCTGATACCAAATGTTATGCAACCATCTCACAAAATAGAAGAAAATATAGATCACGACTTAGAAAACAATGTATTCGAGGGGGAAACCTCCTTTACATTACATAAATGAACAATTCATGGATGATACAAATGAAAAATCCTACCTTCTATATATAGGAGTCTAAGGGGTCATAATATAACAATATGGGGACCACATGGGAACAACAATAACAATAATGGGGCTACACCTATGGGGCACAATAATAACAATATGGGGACTACATGGGCACAAAAATAGAAATAATGGGGCTACACTAGTATTATGGGGACCTAACAATAATATCCATGTTGAAGAAAGTAGTTGTGGCAAGAAATTAATCTTTCTACTGGAAAGTAAATGATTGCAATTCTAGAAATTTTGTAACAATTTATAAGAAAATGGGAAAAAAAATATTAAAGGTTTCTTGTACTTTGGGTGGGCCCTCCTGAAGGAACTCAAGAAACTAAATAGGAACACCAACAATTAATTGAAAACAATGTTTTTCCATTAAAATGGCATAACAAAGTACATGATCCAAGAGGTATTAAAACATCTTGATATTTATATAAAAAACTTATAGGAGAAAAAATAACTAAATATATTTTTGGTTCAATTCCCCTATTTATATATGAGCTACAAGGAATAATATCCCTTGATAAGTGGGCCTTATTCTCCCAAAAATCCATATATTTCAGGGACTGTCTTCTATAGTTAATTATGTTGGACATATCATATCTTTAGCTTGTGACATGTGACTGTGTAAACTTGAGCAGTTCTAGTTTGAGTGCTAGTTACCTTGAGAATAAGATCCCTATTTTCATGTGAGGATTCTCATGAAAGGCAATTCATAATATCTTGCTACACTAAATGCACTAATTTTACCAAAGACAACAAAATGATGAGCAGGACTATATTAATTGAACAACCTACATGAGTTTATAATTTAACATGTAAAGCACCAAGATTTACATTAGGGTCAAAAAAGTATATGTTTAGAAAAAAATGACAGTTTATATGGACCTACAAAGTGCTCATTGCAAGGGATCATCAATCCTCCTTTGTACAATTGATTCAATAAGTCTATTTTAAACTTTCCAGTATATCTTATTAACTAATGACTTAGCCTCAATATAGTTAGATGACTATTTGAAATATGGACCTAGTTATTATTCACATGTACCTTAGTAGTACTTAATATGTAATTCAAAGAATTGATTTATACGAAACTTGAGGTTAATTTCCATCAAGGAATTGCTAGAAAGTGTAAATTGATATGTGTCCCAATGATATTCACAATATTATATGGATTAGCTTCATGCTCCCAACTATAAATCTCTTTGGTTATATCTCTTCTTACACCCAATCCCAATCCTTTCACTACTAAAATAATTCATCCCTTCTCATCCAAAGGTTTATGAAATCACCATGAAATTTGACTTGTAATTGAATTTGGCCACCCATGTGTATTAATCAATGGTAGTAAGGTAATTGGCTAAAATACTTTGAATGCTAAATAGGGAAAATTTTAGGGGCTAATATTCTCAAGTGGGCCAATTTTCCATGATTTTTCTAGGAAAAACGATTCGTTAATTTCCATTTTTTCTAAACATTATTCACCCAAATTTTATAGTATAAAATCGTTTTACCTTAAAAATTGCCAAAATTTTATATAGAGACTATATCAAATTATTAGAAATTTGAATATTTTTACAAAAATATTGCCAAAAATTTTACAAATTTCATATTAGGTACTAGTGAGATTCGCCAAGGTTTCTAAACTTTAAAATGAATTTCCATCCTTAAGATTTTCCCTAATGCTAAAAATAATATTCCATGGAATATTGACCCTTCATTAAGTTTTGATCTAATATTTGGTTGAAGTTGGAGCATCTTTTACTTTTGATGTCAAAGGAGACCCCAAAAACCATTTGTACAAGTTTGAAGATGTGGATAAAAAAATTATATATAATTATGATATTATATAAAGTATGCTCTAGATTTTATCCACCAAAAGTAGAAAGGTGCAATTATAGCCTAGGTAGATTTGTTAAATTCCCAACATTCATAAAATAAAATGAAAAAAATTGAATTCTATAAAAATCAGAAATATAAAAATAACCAACCATGATAATAAGAAACATTTTCTTAGTTAATTCTTGAAATAGTGACTTTTGAAAACAATGGTGTTAATGGATTCCTTTGGGAAACAAAAATATTGTTGAGTTGTAGGAATTCATGGAAGAAAATTGAGGAGGTTGAATGGTTTTTTTTTGTTCCTAGATTGTTTTGAATGGATGAATCTATTGATCTTGAAATAGAGAAAGGCTTGTGTTAAGAATGTGGAGATGAATTTTATTGAGGAGTTTGTTGGGGAGGATAGTTTGGATATGATGGAGGATATTGGTAGTATTGAGAGAATCTTCCATAGGGATTTTTCATTTCTTGTGCCCAAGATTGAGATTGAGAATGAGATTGAGGCCAAGGTTGTTGCCAATAATTCCAATTATTTGGTGGGGGTTGAGTATACATTTGATTGTTAAAACCTTGAGTTTGTGGCCCCTGCCATGGTCTTATAGAGACAAAGCAAAGAGATTATGTTGGATTTGAAGTTGTTTATTCTTGAAAAATAACATTAAGACCTGAAATTTAAGGACAACACTTAGTCTCATGACTTTCTGAATAAATCATACAGGTCTCTATGAATTTTGCATCAAGAGGAATTCTCTTAAAGCATGCTTCTTTCTGCATTTGGGAGAGAAAATAGCTAAAGCATCAGTCTCGACTTTCTTCTTGTTTTGTAATTTAAGGGTCTCTATCTGTTCACTAAGACTGACTAAAATATTTGTTTTAAATTCATCAAGCGTGTTTCCAATTTCTACCCTACTCACAGTTCCAGTTGCAGATTTATTTACCCTAGCAAGAGAAGGATCTCTTGGAATTTTCCGAGTTTTTGATTTTCCCCTTAAGAGATGGATACATAATTCACCAATATCAGATAATAGAAGTTGAGAGATATCCCCCTTCCCCATCAGGTTGAGAATTTCTATCCATTCTTCTCTAATGGCTTTTAATAAAAGAGATTTTAAAGTATTGTGATCTAAATTATCCATTTTTGCTCTTTTTATGTTATAATTGAATATTTCAATTAAATCCTCCAAATTCTCATTTTCTTTTTGCATAATTTTAAATACTTTATTATTGATGGGTATGAAATCATCCAAATACCTTTCTAAAAATGCTATATTCATGTCATTCCATGTTCTGATAGATTGAGTGATTAAACTCATGAACCATTTTAGAGCTGCTCCTTTCAATGTTGAAGGAAACAATTTGAGTTTTTGAGAGTCTTGTAAATAATCATTAGTTCTACATAAGACTTCAAATTCAAACAAAAAGGTTTCAGGATCTTCACTCTTTAATCCATGAAAATTTGGGAGGACAGAAGGTGAAATATTTTTCATGGTGCCTTTTCTCTCTCCATCAACTATAGTGAATCCAAAGGAACTACTAATTTCCCTATCTCTTTTGCCTCCTTTTACATTTCCTCTACCTCCTCCAAATATTACATTTTCTCCATTTATAATTTCTCCTTCTCCTTCTCCTTCTCCTTCTTCTCCTCTTCCTGCCATTATAGATTCTTCAGAGCTAATATAAGATTCAACCTACAAGGTTAATTTCCCTTCCTCTGGTTCTTCTATCAATGGTATGTTGAGGAAAGGGTCTTCTTCTTCCTCTCCACTAGGAATATCTAACTCTTCATCTAAAATATGTTCCCCTGTAGAGGTGAAAAAGGTTACTCCTTTTGTTGGAGATCTAGGATCTTATTCCTCTAAGACTGCCTCAGTGGATGAAGTAGGAGATCCTCCTAATTCGATTTCTGACCTTAGGACTTCAGAAAATCTATGGTTAGTGAAGTATGGAATATGAGTTTATGATGAAGGTGTATCACTTCGTAGTCTTTGTGGAGTGAGTGGTGTTGTAGAGATTTAAATCCTGCCTCTAGATATGAATCTGCCCCTAGAGTCTCTTTCACTATGCATATCATTTTTTTAGATGTAAGAAATGAGGTTACCTAATTACACTTCCCTGACAATGACACCAAAATGTTTATTCAATTCAATGTCTTAAATTTTTTACATAAAGTATCAACCGAGGTTTGTAAACTGATGAAGTGTGGTGCATTGTATATGCCTACTTCATTGTATGTATTTTTATATTGTTTTGGGGGTTTTGTTTTTGATGTAAGAATGTTAATCTAAAAAATATGAAATAAATGAATATAATAAATATTAAGAAGGAAGAAAAGGAGGTGTTTCTAATTTAAACTAATTTGCATAAAAATAAATCAAATATTATTGGCTAGTTAGAATCTAATCTGAAAAACAGAGCACCTATCTTAATGGCTTCAACCTTAACATTAATTCTATTCCATGGATAAATCTTATATCTGAGATTGAAATTGTAGTGTTATTCTAAGTAAAATCGGAAAAAGGAAGTCAACTAATGTATTTTTAGTTAGTCCAACATTCAATATGAAGTTTTACCTTCTTGGAATGATGTGTACGCAACTAGCTATACCTTAACTTCTAATGTTTTAGAAAAGCAAGAAAAGTGTGCAAAGGAAAACAACTAATGTATATTTAGTTATTCCAGCATTCAATATGAAGTGTCACTTTCTTGAGATGATGTTAAGTAACCATCTATACCTAATGATCTATAAAAGAAAGTAAAGTATGCAAAGGAAAAATCAGTAATTGCATGAATTAGACATTTAATCATTTAATATAGATATATGATAGAATCAAATTCTTGGAATGACCATTAGGAATATCAGTGGCACAATTAAATGAGGATCAACAGAGGTAAAATCATGCAAATTTAAATCTTAAAAAGAAATAATCTATGTTTTATTTACTCCAACATTCAATATGAAGTTTTACCCTCTTGAGATGTTGTGTAAGAAATCAATTATACCTTAGTTTCTAAGTTCCTATAAAGCAAGTAAAATGTGCAAAGGAAAACTTTGTAACTATATGAATTAGACATTCAATCATTTAGTTTAGAACCATTTTCTTGCAATGGCCTTTGAGAACATCCATTGATACAATTAATTGGTAATTCTAATCTAGGAAATTAGATGACAAAATCGTAAAGAAAAATAGATAACTGTGAATTCTTATTGCTTAAAACTTGATTCAATTTGAAAATATAAAGATCTATATTTGTGAAATGTTTTAGAAGAACAAGGCTTACAGAGTTATGATTTAACATTATGCTAATGGTCAATTGAGCTACAACATTAACCTACACATAAAACATAGTTGACAAAAACAGAGTAAGGAAATTAAACTAAAACAATGAATGAAAAACCTCCTCCAGTTCAGGGGCCCTCTGCAACTGATTCGGTTGAAATCCTAGCTAGTTAAAGACACACTTCAAAAATCATTGGCATGAACATGATCCTTGTATTATAACAGATTGAAGTCTTAAAAAATACAACGTTTCAACAAAAGCTTAACTTAAAACATAATTCTTCTCAGTTTTGTACAACCGTTATTTATAAAAACGAACATAATTGTTTATGAGATAATTCTGCTATAGGTGGCTAATCTTAACCGACTCATAGAATTTCAATTTGACTGTTTAACTCTTGATTTTCTATGATAAATAAAATCAAGAGTCTTTCTGTTCTTGGCTAACATTCTTTGACCGCGCCTTTGACCACGATCTTAGGCCTCCTTTTCTATTGATAGAGATCAAATAGATAGGACAAAATCCATGTGGAGATGATTCTATAAATTCCCATGTGGATCATTGTTCCATTTTAACCCTGGAACCTGTCAGACCATGAGAGTAGCTACAGAATCCATGATTAGCCGCAGAATAGGCTGTGTTCTGTAGCCAAATTACAAAAATCTATTCGAATAGAAAGAACATCAGAATATAATATGGAAATAATTTAAATGCATTCCTTGAGACAAAAGATGACAATTATCATTGATTGGAGTATGTAAAATTATGAGAAAATAAGGGGAAAAGGTGAGAAAGGATTCCAGGGAGAGGAAAATTCTGAGGTTCAACAATCCATGTTATAGGATCCTTCCCATCAAAATTACTCATATCTCTTTTTGGAATATGGTGGGTCTTAAATCCAACATTAGAGTCTAGGAAATCATGATTAACATTTATTTTGTTCTAATCATGAGTTTCCTGTACTACCTTTTCATCATTAGGAAGCTTTTCTTGTAGCAACTTCGCGAAACCTTCCTTCAAAAATTCCATGTATTTCTTCAAATATTCCATGTTTCCTTCTATACCATAAATATTAGCTTCCATGACATTCATTTCATCCTTCAAGCAATCCATCTTAGCTTCTATTTCATTTTTGGTTGTTCTATGTGAAAGGGAAATTTGTGGCACTTGGTCCTGTAATTTTGAGATATCATGCTGCAATTATTCCTCTTCATGTTTCATAATAGAATTTTCTAAGGGCTTAATGGGTGTGAAATTATTTTTTAGAGGAATTTTAGAACTCAATACTGATATCTATGCTTCAATATTCCCTTGGAATCACTTCAAGCTGATTTTTCAAATAAAAGGTATGCCATTTAAAAAAAAAAAACACACATTTTTCTTGCTTTTAGGAGAACAATCTTGAAACGGTTGTAACTCTATAATTTTGGATCTCCAAGATATGAAATTTAGTCCTATGGTAGCCTTATGATTCGTCCTTCCAGTGCCATAGGTTAGACCTAATTTTTATGCTTCAAGGTAAAGTTATGCCCAATATCCCACAACGAACTAATTATCGATTGGTTCAGTAGAGAAAAATTGTACAACGTACCACATGTCATTTTTTTGACCTTTGGCTCTAAAAATGATACACAAGAAACTAAAGTTTTTGAACTTTCAGAAACTTTTTATAGAATTCAAATATGATTTTTGACCCAAAATTTATGATGATTTTCCCTCAGTCACCTGTTTGAGATGAAATTATGGAGCCTACAAAAAAACATAAATTCCTCAAATCATATCTCTGAAAATATAGCGAACTAACATCTAAAATTTTTAAACAAATTTCCTCAAGATTTTAGCTTCTCATGGTAAACATTTCAGCTTCTGAACCATTATATAAAAAAATTTATAACGAAAATTCTAAGATGACTCGTTTGCAATAGTGAAAGCCTAGGATCGAAAGCTCTGATACCAAATGTTATGCAACCAGCTCACAAAATATAAGAAAATATAGATCACAACTTAGAAATCAGCCTATTCAAGAGGGAAACCTCCTTTACATTACATAAATGAACAATTCTTGGATGATACAAATGAAAAAACCTACCTTCTGTATATAGGAGTCTAAGGGGTCAGGATATAACAATATGGGGATCACATGGGAACAACAATAACAATAATGGGGCTACACCTATGGGGCACTATAATAAAAACATGGGGACTACATGGGCACTAAAATAGAAATAATGGGGCTACACTAACAATAATAAGGGGCTACACTAGTATTATGGGGACCTAACAATAAGATCCATATTGAAGAAAGTAGTTGTGGCATAAAATTAATCTTTCTACTGGAAAGTAAATGATTTCAATTCTATAAATTTTGTAACAATTTATAAGAAAATGGAACCAAAAATATGAAAGGTTTATTGCACTTTGGGTGGGCCCTCCCGAAGGAACTCAAGAAACTAAATAGGATCACCAACAATTAATTGAAAACAATGTTTTTCCATTAAAATGGCATAACAAGGTACATGATCCAAGAGGTATTAAAACTTCTTGATATTTATATAAAAAATTTATAGTAGAAAAAATAACTAAATACATTTTTGGTTCAATTCCCATATTTATATATAAGCTAGAGGGAATAGTCCCCCTTGATAAGTGGGCCTTGTTCTCCCAAAAATCCATATATTTTAGGGACTCTGTCTTCTATAGTTAATATGTTAGACATATCATATCTTTAGCTTGTGACATGTCCCTACGTAAACTTGAGCAGTTCTAGTTTGAGTGCTAGTTTCCTTGAGAATAAGATCCCTATTTTCATGTGAGGATGCTCATGAAGGTCATTCATAATATCTTGCTACATTAAATGCACTAATTTTACCAAAGAAAACAAAATCATGAGAAGGACTATATTAATTGAACAACCTACATAATTTTATAATTTAACATGTAAAACACCAAGATTTAAATTAGGGTCAAAAGAGTATATGTTTAGAAAAAAAATGACAATTTATATGGGCCTACAAATTGCTCATTGCAAGGGATCATCAATCCTCCTTTGTACAATTGATTCAATAAGCCTATTTTAAACTTTCCACTATATCTTCTTAAATAATGACTTAGCCTCAATATAGTTAGATGACTATTTGAAATATGGACCTAGTTATTATTCACATGTACCTTAGTAGTACTTAATATGTAATTCAAAGAATTGATTTATACGAAAATTTAGGTTAATTTCCATCAAGGCATTGCTAGAAAGTGTAAATTGATAGGTGTCCCAATGATATTCACAATATTTTATGGATTAGCTTCATGCTCCCAACTATAAATCCCTTTGGTTATATCTCTTCTCACACCCAATCCCAATCTTGTCACTACTAAGGCAATTCATCCCTTCTCATCCAAAGGTTTATGAAATCACCATGAAATTTGACTTGTAATTGAATTTGGCCACCCATGTGTGTTAATCAATGGTAGTAAGGTAATTGGATAAAATACTTTGAATGCTAAACAGTGAAAATTTTAGGGGCTAATATTCACATGTGGGCTAATTTTCCATGCTCTTGCTAGGTAAAATGATTCGTTAATTTCCATTTTTTCTAAAAATTATTCGCCCAAATTTTATAATATAAAATCATTTTACCTTAAAAACCGCCAAAATTTTATATAGAGACTATATAAAATTATTAGAAATTTGAATACTTTTACAAAAATATTGCAAAACATTTTACAAATTTCATATTATGTACTAGTGAGATTCGCCAAGGTTTCTAAAGTTTAAAATGAATTTCCATCCTTAAAATTTTCCCTGATGCTAAAAATAATATTCCAGTGTATATTGACCCTTCATTAAGTTTTGATCTAATAGTTGGTTGAAGTCGGAGCATCTTTTAATTTTGATGTCAAATGAGACCTCAACAACCAATTTTGCATGTTTGAAGATGTGGATAAAAACGTTATATATAATTATGAGATTATATAAAATATGATCTAGATTTTATCCACCAAAAGTAGCAAGGTGCAATTATAGCCTAGGTAGATGTGTTAAATTCCTAACATTCATAAAATAAAATGAAAAAAACTGAATACTATAAAAATGAGAAATATAAAATTAACCAACCATGACAATAGGAAACATTTTCTTAGTTGATTCTTGAAATAATGACTTTTGAAAACAATGGTGTTAATGGATTCCTTTGGGGAAAAAAATATTGTTGAGTTGTAGGAATTGATGGAAGACACTTGAGGAGGTTGATTGGTTTTTTTTTTGTTCCTAGATGGTTTTGAATGAATGAATCTATTGATGTTGAAATAGAGAAAATCTTGTGTTAAGAATGTGTAGATGAATTTTATTGAGGAATTTGTTGGGGAGGATAGTTTGGATATGATGGAGGATATTGGTAGTATTGAGAGAATCGTACATAGTGATTTTTCATTCCTTGTGCCCAAGATTGAGATTGAGATTGAGATTGAGGCCAAGGTTGTTGCCAAGAATTCCAATTATTTGGTGGGGGTTGAGTATAGATTTGATTGTCAAAGCCTTGAGTTTGTGGCCCCTGCCATGGCCTTCTAGAGACAAAGAAAAGAGATTATGTTAGATTTGAAGTTGTTTCTTCTTGAAAAACAGCCATACGACCTAGAATTGAAGGAAAACACTTAGTATCATGACTTTCTGAACAAATCACACAGGTCTCTATCACTTTTGCATCAAGAGTAAATTCTTTTAAAGCATGCTTCTTTCTGCATTTGGGACAGAAAACAGCTAAAGCATCAATCTAGACTTTCTGCTTGTTTTGTAATTTAAGGGTGTCTATATGTTCACTAAGAATCCCTAAAATATTTTTTTTAAATTCATCAAGCATGTTTCTAATTTCTTCCCTACTCACAGTTCCAGTTGCAAATTTATTTACCCTAGCAAGAGAAGGATCTCTTGGACTTTTCTCAGTTTTTGATTTTCCCCTTGAGCGATGAATACATAATTCACCAATATCGGATAATGGAATTTGAGAGATATCCCCCTTCCCCATCATGTTGAGAATGTCTATCCATTCATCTCTAATGGCTTTTAATAAAAGATCTTTTAAAGTATCGTGATCTAAATTATCCATTTTTTCTCTTTTCATGTTATAATTGAATATTTAAATTAAATCCTCTAAATTCTCATCGTCTTTTTGCATAATTTTAAATAATTTATGATTGATGGGTATGCAATAATCCAAATACCTTTTTTAAAATGCTATATTCATGTCATTCCATTTTCTGATAGATTGAGTGATTAAACTCATGAACCATTTTAGAGCTGCTCCTTTCAATGTTGAAGGAAACAATTTGAGTTTTTGAGAGTCTTGTAAATAATCGTAAGTTCTGCATAAGACTTCAAATTCAAACAAAAGGGTTTCAGGATCTTCACTCTTTAATCCATGAAAATTTGGGAGGACATAAGGTGAAATATTTTTCATGGTGCCATTTGTCTCTCCATCAACTATAAGGAATCCAAAGGAACTATCAATTTCCCTATCTCTTCTGCCTCCTTCTGCATTTCCTCTACCACCTCCTCTATCTCCTCCACATATTACATTTTCTCCATTTATAATTTCTCCTTCTCCTTCTCCTTCTTCGCTTCTTCCTGCCATTATAGATTCTTCAGAGCTAATATAAGATTCAACAGGGTAAATTTCTCTTCCTCTGGTTCTTCTATCAATGGTATGTTGAAGAAAGGGTCTTCTTCTTCCTCTCCACTAGGAATTTCTAAAATTTCAGATAAAATATGTTCCCCTATAGAGGTGAAAAAGGTTACTCCTTATGTTGGAGATCTAGGATGTTCCTCCTCTAAGACTGCCTCAATGGATGAAGTATGAGATCCTCCTAATTGGATTTATGACCTTAGGACTTCATAAAGTCTATGGTTAGTGAAGTGTGGAATATGAGTTTGAGATGAAGGTGTATCACTTCGTAGCCTTGGTGGAGTGAGTGGTGTTGTAGGGATTAAAATCTTGCCTCTAGATATGAATCTTCCCCTAGAGTCTCTTTCTCTACACATATCCTTTTTTTAGATGTAATAAATGAGGTTACCTAATTACACTTCCCCGAGTACCTATCTTAATGACTTCTACCTTAACATTAATTATATTCCATGGACAAATATTATTTATGAGATTGAAATTGCAGTGTTATTCTAAGTAAAAGCAGAAAAATGAAATCAACTAATGTATGTTTAGTTACTCTAGCATTCAATATGAAGTTTTACCTTCTTGGGATGATGTGTAAGCAACTAGCTATACCTTAACTTATAATGTTTTAGAAAAGCAAGCAAAGTGTGCAAAGGAAAACAACTAATGTATATTTAGTTACTCCAGCATTCAATATGAAGTGTCACTTTCTTGAGATGACGTTAAGTAACCAACTATACCTAATGATCTATAAAAGCAAGTAAAGTATGCAAAGGAAAAATCAGTAATTACATGAATTAGACATTTAATCATTCAGTATAGATATACAATAGAATCAACTTCTTGGAATGACCATTAGGAATATCAGTGATACAATTAAATGAGGATCAACAGAGGTAAAAGCATGCAAATTTAAATCTTAAAAAGAACCAATGTATGCTTTATTTACTCCAACATTCAATATGAAGTATTACGCTCTTGAGATGTTGTGTAAGAAATCAATTATACTTTAGTTTCTAAGTTCCTAGAAAGCAAGTAAAATGTGCAGAGGAAAACTCAGTAACTGTATGAATTAGACATTCAATAATTTAGTTTAGAACCATCTTCTTGAAATGACCTTTGAGAACATCCATTGATACAATTAATTGGTAATTCTAATCTAGGAAAATAGATGACAAAATAGTAAAGAAAACAAGATAACTGTGAATTTTATTTCTTCAAACTTGATTCAATTTTAAAATAGAAAGATCTATCTTCACGAAATGTTTTAGGGGAACAAGGCTTACACAATTATGAATTAACATTATGCTAATGATCAAAACTAAAGTGCAACATTAATCTACTCATAAAACAGAGTTGACAAAAATAGAGTAAGGAAATTAAACTAAAACAATGAATGAAAAACCTCCTGCAGTGCAGGGGGCCTCTGCAACTGATTCAGTTGAAATACATGCTAGTTAAAGATGCACTTCAACAATCATTGGCATAAACATGGTCCTTGTATTATAACAAAGCGAAGTCATAAAACAATACAACGTTTCAGAAAAATCTTAACTTAAAACATAATTATTCTCGGTTCTGTACAGCTGTTATTTTTAAAAACAAGCATAATTGTTTATGAGATAATTCCTGATATAGGTGGCTAATCTTAACTAACTCGCAGAATTGAAATTTTATTTTTTAACACTTGATTTTCTACGATAGATAAAAGTAAGAGTCCTTCTGTTCTCAGCTAACGTTCTTTGACCACGACTTTGACCACAATCTTAGGCCTCCTTTTCTATTGATCGAGATCAAGTAGATAGGACAAAATCCATGTGGAGATGATTCTGTAAATTCCCATGTGGCTCATTTCTCCATTTTAACCCTGGAACCTGTCAGACCTGAGAGTAGCTACCGAATCCACGATTAGCTACAGAATAGGTTGTGTTTTGTAGCCAATTTAAAAAATTCTATGCGAATGGAAAGAACATTAGAATACAATATGGAAGTAATTTCAACACATTCCTTTAGACAAAACATGAAATTTATCATTTATTGGAGTATGTAAAATTATGAGAAAATAAGGGGAAATGGTGAGAAAGGATGTCAGGGAGAAGATAATTCTGAGGTTCAACAATCCATGTTACAGGATCCTTACCATCAAAATTCCTCGTATCTATTTTTGGAATATGGTGGGTCTTCAATCCAACATTAGAGTCTATGAGATCATGATTAACATTTATTTTGTTCTCATCATGAGTTTTCTGTACTACCTTTTCATCATTAGGAAGCTTTTCTTGTAGCAACTTTGTGAAACCTTCCTTCAAAAATTCCATGTACTTCTTCAAATATTCCATGTTTCCTTCTATATAATTGGTCTTAGCTTCCATGACATTCATTCCATCCTTGAAACCATCCATCTTAGCTTCTGTTTCATTTTTGGTTGTTCTATGTGAAAGGGAAATTTGTGGCACTTGGTCCTGTAATTTTGAGATATCATGCTACAATTCTTCCTCTTCATGTGTCATAGTAGACTTTTTCTGAGGTCTTAATGGGTGTGGAATTATTTTTTAGAGGCATTTTAGAACTCAATACTGATATCTATGCTTCAATATTCCCTTGGAATCACTTCAAACTGATTTTTCAAACAAAAGGTATGCCATTTTTTTTTAAAAACACACACATTTTTCTTGCTTTTAGGAGCACAATCTTGAAACGATTGTAACTCTGTAATTTTGAATCTCCAAGATATGAAATTTGGTCCTATGGTAGCCTTATGAGTCATCCTTCCAATGCCATAGGTCAAACCTAATTTTTATTCTTCAAGGTAAACTTATGCCCAATATCCCACAATGACCTAATTATTGATTGGTTTAGTAGAGAAAACTTGTACAACGTACCACATGTGATTGTTTTGACCTTCGACTCTGAAAATGATATACAAGAAACTAAATTTTTTTTACTTTCAGAAACTTTTTACAGAATTCAAATATGATTTCTGAAACGAAACTTATGACGATTTTCTCTCGGTCACCTGTTTGAGATGAAATTATGGAGCCTACAAAAAACCATAAATTCCTCAGATCATATCTCTGAAAATATAGCGAACTAACATCTAAAATTTTTACACAAAGTTCCTCAAGATTCAGCTTCTCATGGTAAACATTTCAGCCTCTAAACCATCATATAAAAAAATTTATAACAAAAATTCCAAGATGACTTGTTTGCAATAGCGAAATCCTAGGATCCAAAGCTCTGATACCAAATGTTATCCAACCAGCTCACAAAATAGAAGAAAATATAGATCACGACTTAGAAATCGGCCTATTCAAGGGGGAAACCTCATTTACATTACATAAATGAACAATTCTTGGATGATATAAATGAAAAAACCTACCTTCTATATATAGGAGTCTAAGGGGTCAGAATATAAAATTATGGGGACCACATGGGAACAACAATAACAATAATGGGGCTACACCTATGGGGCACAATAATAACAATATGGGGACTACATGGGGACAAAAAAGAAATAATGGGGATACACTAAGAATAATAAGGGGCTGCACTAGTATTATGGGGACCTAACAATAAGATCCATGTTGAATAAAGTAGTTGTGGCATGAAATTAATCTTTCTACTGGAAAGAAAATGATTGCAATTCTAAAAATTTTGTTACAATTTATAAGAAAATGGAAACAAAAATATCAAAGGTTTCTTGTACTTTGGGTGCGCCCTCCCAAAGGAACTCAAGAAACTAAATAGGATCACCAACAATTAATTGAAAACAATGATTTTCCATTAAAATGGCATAACAAAGTACATGATCCAAGAGGTATTAAAACGTCTTGATATATATATATATATATATATATATATATATATAAATTTCATAGTAGAAAAAATAACTAAATATATTTCTTGTTCAATTCCCCTATCTATATATGAGCTACAGGGAATAATCCCTCTTGATAAGTGGGTCTTATTTTGCCAAAAATCCATATATTTCAGGGACTCTGCCTTATATAGTTAATTATGTTGGACATGTCATATCTTTAGCTAGTGACATGTCCCTACGTAAACTTGAGCAGTTCTAGTTTGAGTGCTAGTTACCTTGAGAATAAGATCCCTATTTTCATGTGAGGATGCTCATGAAAGGTCATTCATAATATCTCGATACATTAAATGCACTACTTTTATCAAAGACAAAAAAATCATGAGTAGGACTATAATAATTGAACAACCTACATGAGTTTATAATTTAACATGTAAAACACCAAGATTTACATTAGGGTCAAAAAAGTATATGTTTAGAAAAAAATGACAGTTTATATGGGCCTACAAAGTGCTCATTGGAAGGGATCATCAATCCTCCTTTGTACAATTGATTCAATAAGTCTATTTTAAACTTTCCATTATATCTTCTTAACTAATGACTTAGCCTCAATATAGTTAGATGAATATTTGAAATATGGACCTAGTTATTATTGACATGTACCTTAGTAGTACTTAATATGTAATTCAAATAATTGATTTATACGAAACTTGAGGTTAATTTCCATCAAGGCATTGCTAGAAAGTGTAAATTGATAGTTGTCCCAATGATATTCACAATATTTTATGGATTAGCTTCATGCTCCCAACTATAAATCTCTTTGGTTATATCTTTTCTTACACCCAATCCCAATCCTTTCACTACTAAAATAATTCATCCCTTCTCATCCAAAGGTTTAGGAAATCACCATGAAATTTGACTTGTAATTGAAGTTGGTCACCCATGTGTTTTAATCAATGGCAGTAAGGTAATTGGCTAAAACACTTTGAATGCTAAACAGGGAAAAATTTAGGGGCTACTATTCGCAAGTGGGCTAATTTTCCATGCTTTTTCTAGGAAAAATGATTCGTTAATTTCCATTTTTTCTAAAAATTATTCGCCCAAATTTTATAGTATTTAATCGTTTTACCTTAAAAATCGCCAAAATTTTATATAGAGACTATATCAAATTATTAGAAATTTGAATATTTTTACAAAAATATTGCCAAACATTTTACAAATTTCATATTATGTACTAGTGAGATTCGCCAAGTTTTCTGAACTTTAAAATAAATTTCCATCCTTCAAATTTTCCCTGATGCTAAAAATAATATTCCATGGAATATTGACCCTTCATTAAGTTTTGATCTAATAATTGGTTGAAGTTGGAGCATCTTCTAATTTTGATGTCAAATGAGACCCCAACAACCATTTGTACATGTTTGAAGATGTGGATAAGAACATTATATATAATTATGAGATTATATAAAGTATGCTCTAGATTTTATCCACCAAAAGTAGAAAGGTGAAATTATAGCCTAGGTAGATGTGTTAAATTCCTAACATTCATAAATTAAAATGAAAAAAATAGAATTCTATAAAAATGAGAAATATAAAAATAACCAACCATGATAATAGGAAACATTTTCTTAGTTGATTCTTGAAATAATGACTTTTGAAAACAATGGTGTTAATGGATTCCTTTGGGAAAAATGCTATTGTTGAGTTGTAGGAATGGATGGAAGACACTTGAGGAGGTTGAATGGTTTTTTTTACCCCTAGATGGTTTTGAATGGATGAATCTATTGATCTTGAAATAGAGAAAGGCTTGTGTTAATAATGTGGAGATGATTTTTCCATGTCAGTTTATTTCTCGCTTATATTGTCTAAATATAATGTACATGGGTAGGTTGTAGGAGGTGTTATGGTCCTATAATATATGTAATCAAAGTTTGTATGTCTAGTTATTTATATAAAGGATGAAATGTATATAAGTTATTTTTAATAGTTTTTATTTTAAATGAGATTTAATTTTTCAAAATATATATAATTATATTTTTATAAAAAATAATATTTAAAATATCAAAATTAATTTAAAAACAAAAAATTAACCCAATCTCTAAACTATAGGAACCACATTTAATTTCATGCTAAATATGTCAGTCACAAGTCAAAATCGAAAAGTAAAAATTAATTTATGATCCCACCCACACTTCAAACATTAAACTTCCATGCCTCAATATGGGTGATCAATGGTATCAATGGATTTCAAGGGGGGAGGGCGAGGGGAGAGGGTTGCCTATTTGAATTTTTATCGAACCCACCCCCCCCCCATCCGAAAAAGGTTGTTTCACTTTACAATGTTTTACAACTGTAATTTTCCCGTTCATTTCCAACTCCCACCCTCCAAAACCATTTACTTCCTACCTCCACCCCCCTAGAAAACCATTATTCATGTTGATTTAAATATGATGAAATATGGTTGGAAGTTCATTTGTACCATTTGACTGATCTAATTTCTCTAGAGCTTGGATTGATCAATTACTAATTCCTCGTCCTCCAATCATCACTAAGCACTATGAGGAACTTGTATAGTAAAAACAAGTAGATTCTAAGCATGCGGAGGAGAATGTTAAAAAACAAAATGCAGAAATTCAGGTCTCTCCTATTCCTCCATTCCATAAAATATTGGAATGTCTACGAAGTATGTAAGAAAACTTATTCATATGTAAGTGAAATTAGTTTACATGTGAAAAATTGAGATAAAGGTAAAAGGAGAATGAGTTTACACGTGAAAAAACTGAGGTAAAAGGAGGCTGAGTAACAATGAAATTTTACAGATAAGAGAGATATGGGTTTTGTGGAAAGTAAAAGATATCTTACCAACTATGGCAAAACAAGACATGATTTTTAAAAACCATGGAAAGAAATTAGTTCATAGTTTTTATAAACTATGTTTATAAATCCCATTTATTCATGAATATATAAATTCAGGAAACAAGACATGGATTTAGAAAACAAGCCATGGATTTCAAAACAAGAGGATGGTTTATAAAAAAATTTCAAGAAATATTTTGAGATTTTATTTCTGAAGTTTATTTACAGGTTTAAACAAAATATTTGGAAATATTTATCAAAATATTTTCTTTCCAAATATTTTGCGACAATGATGAAGTATTTAAAGGATGATGAAGGAAAATACTATTGGAAAAAAAGTTCAACACATAAGTTTGGTTTAACTCCAAAATACAGATAATTCATTTATCAACTAGGTGGAAAACATACATAGGCATGCAATTATTTTCATATTTTTTACTCGGAAATAGCAGTAAAAGGGATAGTTGGTTGATACATTTGGAAAATTTAATCAAGTTTGAAAGCGAAGATAACAAGTTTTGTGAAAACAAATTCAAGCTCTCCAGATTCCATGGTAGAGGCTCAACATTAATGAACCAATTTCCAAATTTGAAGGCTGAATATTTTCCAGTAGTTCCAAATTTCCTACATTTTTCCAATGATTGCTTTTATCTTTATTTTATTTTCATATTTTTTTTCCAGAAATATCTACATATTCATTATTTTTAAAATTTTAATCAATTCCTTTTTGGAATTTGAATTTAGTTCAATAGAAATTCTTTAAATATTTTGTAATAAGACTTAGAAATTGTTGGAACCTAAAAGAAGAAATATTTTTTGTGATTGTTGGGTGTGGAGCCTGATTATCTTGTTTATTTTGTATCACAACATTGGACCCCTGTACCTTCAAAGGGAATCGCTGCCATGGGGGGTCCAGGGGGAGTGGCAGCGCTTTTCAGAGCCCCCCCTGGCGGGGGCTTTCAGGTGCAATGCCCTCGAACCTAAAAACATATGTAAAATTTCCTTGTAAAAGTATAGTAATTTCTAGTCAATCTGGGTCATTCATAGGCGGATGATCTGACGGTAGAAGTTGTGTTTAGTTTAGGGTTTTTTCCCTAGAAGGAAACCCCCTTGTATATATGAGGGTATTGTATTACGGCTGTGTATTATGTGTGTATTCTCAGAGCGAGAAACAGATAGGGAGACTATGAGAGAGAATAGAGGATACTACAGCGGATCTGTTGTAGGTTTTGTCTCTTCAATTTTTTGTTGGATAATGGAAAGGAAGGACTGGCTTTTCGGGGTGGACGTAGCCAAAACTGGGTGAACCACGTATATCTGTGTCTCTCTATTTTTATGTGTTTTGTGTGCTTGTATTTTCCGCATATTTTATGTGTTACATTGATCCATAATATATAATTTTATAACAACTGGTATCAGAGCCGAAGGTCTATTTGGCTGATAAACTCGCAGGAAAGAAGGGTTCCTGGTTCGAGTGGGAGCAATGTCAAAAGATGGTAAATTTAGGGTCGAGAAATTTAATGGCCAAAACTTCCCATTGTGGAAGATGCAGATGGAAGATTATATGTATCAGAAATATCTGTACCTACCATTGAGCGGAAAAAAAGAAGAAGCTGACGGCCATGATAGACACAAAATGGAACATTCGCGATAGAAAGGCACTCAGAACAGTATGGTTGTTCTTTATGGTGTCAGTCGCCTTCAATATTTTGAAGGAAACAACAACAGAGGGTTTGATGCAGACTTTTGCGAAACTATATGAAAAACCCTCAGCCTCAAACAAGGTATTTATTATGAAATGATTATTTAATATGAAGATGTCGGAAGTTGGATCTGTTGCAGACCATTTAAATGATTTTAATACAGTTACCAGTCAGTTAAGTTCTGTAGGGGTAAACTTTGATGACGAAGTTAGGGCTCTTTTATTTCTGTGCTCATTGCCAGAAAGCTGGAATGGTTTAGTTATGGCCATTAGTAACTCTGTCTCGAGATCTAGTACTTTAAAGTTTGATAATGTTGTCGGTGTTATCCTTAGCGAGGAAATGCGACGGAAAATCTCTGGTGAGACATCGAGTAATGCTTTGAGTGCAGATTCTAGGGGAAGAAGAATGGAAAGAGGAAAGAGCTCGAGTTATCACAGTAAATCAAGGAAAGGCATATCCAAGTCCAGATCGGGGATAGTGTGCTGGAAATGCGGAAAGAGAGGACGCCTAAAGAAAGATTGTAGATCTTGGAAGGGAAAAGAAGGAGATTCACAGCAAGAAAAAAAGCATTAATCAAATGTGACAGGTGATGTGTTACAATATGCTTTGATTCTTTCTTTCGAAAATGTTACTGATTCTTGGGTTGTAGATTCAGGGGCTTCATTCCATGCCACACCTGATAAGAAATATTTTCATCACTATGTTCAAGGAGATTTTGGACAAGTTCGTTTGGGTGATGATAAACCCTATAAAATTTTTGGAATGGGTAAAGTTCTTGTAAAACAACAGAATGGAAACTAATGGCTACTAAAGGAGGTAAGGCATGTTCCAGATCTGAAGAAAAATCTGATTTCAATGGGGAAATTAGGCAGTGAAGGTTGTGTGACAACTTTCACAAATAAAACTTGGAAGGTCACCAAAGGAGCACTGGTAATAGCAAAAGGTGAAAAGGTTGGTACATTGTATTTATGCAATGGTATTTCTAACTTTGTTAATGCTTTAACTTCCAAAGGAGCAGATGCAGCATTATGGCATCATAGGCTTGGACACATGAGTGAGAAGGGAATGAAGATTCTTCACTCAAGAAATTTGTTGCCAGGTTTGAAGAATGTTGATTTGGATTTTTGTGAGAATTGCATTTATGGAAAACAGAAGAGAGTCAGATTTCTCAGAGTTGGGAAAGAAAAGAAGAGCGAAAAATTGGAGCTTGTGCATACAGATGTATGGGGACCTGCTCAGGTATCATCTCTCGGTGGCTCTTGTTATTATGTTACTTTATTGATGATGCAACTAGAAAAACATGGATTTATTGTATTCAGAATAAATCTGATGTATTTGATACTTTCAAGAAATGGAAAGCTTTGGTTGAGATTGAGACAGGAAAAAAGTTGAAGTGTCTCAGATCAGACAATGGAGGTGAATATTGCAGCAAAGAGTTTGATAGGTACTGTTCAGAGCATGGAATTCGTAGAGAGAAGACAGTTCTAAGAACACCACAAGAAAATGGTGTGTCAGAAAGGATGAACAGAACAATCATGGAGCGTGCAAGGTGCATGAGATTGCATGCAGGATTGCCTTTACAATTTTGGGTAGATGCTGTAGATACTATTGTTTATCTAATAAACAGAGGGCCTTCAAGTTCCTTGGATGGTGGTATTCCAGAGGAAGCATGGACAAGTAAAAAGGTAAACTACTCTTTTTTAAATCCTTTTGGTTGTGAGGCCTTTGTCCATATTAATAAAGAAAATAGAACAAAGCTTGAGGCAAAATCAAAGAAATGTACCTTTATTGGATATGGTGTTAATGATTTTGGATATTGCTTATATGATTATGAAAATCACAAAATCATTAGGAGCAGAGATGTAATATTCAATGAAAAGGTCTTGTATAAGAATCAATTGCAGGAAAAGAAACAGGAAAAAGAAAGCAAGGAATACACGGTTCTTGATGAGATAACTGAAAAAGTAAAGGTGCCTGAAAATAATAATAATCAACAACCACAGCAGCAAAAACCACCACAACAACAACAGGCACCTCAAACACCTGAAAGTGGTGTTAGAAGATCTACCAGGATAAGTATACCCCCTAAACAATACTCTCCTTCATTATATTATTTATTATTGACTGATTATGGTGAACCCGAATGTTATGAAGAAGCAATGCAGGTTGAAAGCATGAAGAAGTGGGAGATAGCCATGGAAGAAGAGATGGACTCCTTAATGCATAACCAGACTTGGGACTTAGTCAGGTTGCCTGCAGGTAAAACTGCATTGTAGAATAAATGGGTTTATAGGCTAAAGGAAGAAGATGGAGGAAAACAGAGGCACAAATCTAGACTTGTGGTGAAGGGGTTTACACAGAAGAAAGGTATTGATTTTGATGAAATATTTTCTCCTATTGTTAAAATGACTTCAATTAGAACTATTTTAAGTCTTGTAGTAGCAGACTATTTACATCTTGAACAGTTAGATGTAAAGACAACATTTCTCCATGGAGATCTGGAGGAAGAGATCTATATGGAGAAACCAGAAGGATATGAGGTCAAATGGAAAGAAAAATTAGTGTGCAGGCTAAAGAAGAGCTTGTATGGCTTAAAACAGGCTCCAAGGCAGTGGTATCTAAAATTTGACAAGTTTATGTCTGAACAAGGTTATACTAGATGTCACTCTGATCATTGTGTTTATCTGAAAAGGAAAAATGATGGTAGCTATATTATATTGTTATTGTATGTATATTACATGTGTTGGAAAAATACTGAGAGGGGAGGTGAATCAATATTTAGAGCTGAATGACAATTTTTTTTGTTTTCCTTTCTCTTAAAACCATATGTTACACTACTGCATCCATCTTATATGTCTAGAGATATTATCATGTCTTTATTTAGATAATTGCATCATTCATTCATCAGATAAGCAGTAAGCATGAACAGAAATAACAGAGCAAACCATCGAACATAAGCAACACATATGAACACCAAGATTTAAGGTGGAAACCCAATTCGGGAGAAAACCACTGCTGCTGGTATCTCAGTCTTCAATATTTATTATAAATAAAACTTCTTACAATTTTATACTGGTGCAGACTCATACTAGCACGCAAGCACTCACCTGCAGAAGGCTACAACCTTCTCTCATTTACTAGCCTCTCCTGGAAGGGAGCTACAACCCCCTGCTCTCGTTTACCAGTTACCACTGGAAGGGAGCTTAAACCCCCTCACTGAAGGCTTTGACCCTCAGTACTACTGTAGACCACGTTTCATCCACTTCCACACAACATACCTTACAGGCCACCAGATTTATTCATTGTCTTCATAGGTGCATCCTTAATTCAGATCTCTTAGAAAACTGTTACCCATTCCATACAAATATTCTTCAGAGTGAAGTATTCATTCACAACCCTTACTTATGCATATGTTCTTTGTGATTTCGTCAGTCAATTAAAACAGGAATTAATACTCATCTGATCTAGAGATGTTGATCAATCATCATATTCACAGGTGCACCATAGATTCATATATATCAAAGTTTATTCATACAGATATCTCTAAAATAGATTCGTTTATTATCAACCCTTTCGCATGCACACTGTTCTTGATGATTCTCATCACCTTATATAGTTTTCGCCTTTATTAAAACCTTGGGTCAAAACCATTCAATTTCTAATGGTATTCGTGGATGGGGTCAAAACATATAATCCAGCGGGGTCTCCATAACTCACACTGTTCTATTGATCTTGGTAATTAATTTAATACTTTTGAACTTAAATTTATGATTAAGGTTAACCCTTCGCATTTTAACGCTTTCAAACAATGTGGTAAACCTTTGACCCCGGGCCCAAAAATATAGTCAATAGCCAATTCAATATGCGCATGGTACCATAATTAAGTTTTGCGCAAGTCTAGCGCCCGATCACCGTTAGATTAGCAAGCTTCCAGATCAACGGCATATATGCATATCGCTCGACCTCTGATGCCAAACGTTAACGTGCGATGGCCCGCCGTACTGTGGTTAGTTTCCGCTCAACTTTATCAAATGACCACCGTCCGATGGCTTCTCTTGAGATCAACGGCACATAGCAATATCGCTGGACATCCTGGGTCGAAAAATAACGCCCGATGGCGCGTAGTGGTAAGCAGTTTTGTGAAATCGTACAGGGACGCGTGTCGCTCGTTCTATGGAATCGCTCCCCACCTCTTGAATACCGCTTTCCCGTCGAAAGCGGTGTGATGAAAACTAGAAACCGCTTGTACTGTTCTTCCTTCGTGATTCTGTCCTTCGCTCAAGGTTCCATCTGTCCTTCCTTTTTTTACATTCTACCTCTTTCCTTCCAGGTTCCATTCATGATTCCAAAGGGTTAGTCTGGGTTTGCACTATCCTTCTTACTTGGTCTCTCTTCGGCAGGATTTCCAATAAACAACGAAAACATTTAGTTCTTTTCCGACGGGATTTACACTACCATAGAGTTAGTTATACGCAGGCTTCCTTTATAAGGGGAATGAATTCAACAGAGTTTCAGGACATTTCGTACGAGAATTGAACCAATCAATACCCAAATACACTCAATATTCTCCATCTATCAGATTATCACCAGAACACAATCATACACAGGATTTCCTCCATCAGGATGCATAAATACACCAAATAAAACTTCTCATATGATTTAATCTCACAGGGACATAAATATCCTTCCTACTGAATTTAAGTTGCTCCTTGACTGATACTGCTCTCTGTAGATGCACTCTTTCTCTATTCTTCTCTACTGACCTTTGCCCTCTATTGTGTTTCTTTTCTATGTTCCTAGTTACTGTGTTAGATGCCAATACCTTTGCCACTTCCTTTACCATCAATGACAATACTTCCAACAATCTCCCCCTTTGGCATTGATGGCAATACTCTTCCTTTTATTGTCTTATAGAAGCCCTTTGTTGCTTTTTCTCCCCCTTTGACATTAATGGCAAAGAGTTGATCAAGATCAAGACAATACCATGCTCACCATGAGATCATGCTACATCTTCAGCCATAATATAAAAAAATGACTTATAAATGCCAATCAATGCATCCTTTTCATATGACCAATTCTCCCCCTTAGCCTGTGCATTCAGAGATGTTTTCAATGGGAGCATATCCAATTTAATATTATAAATTTAAGCAGATCTGATCTTCTGCATGGCAAAGACTACTCCCAGTTTCTGTCTGAGATATTCGAACGCTTCCCTGGGTAGAGGTTTGGTAAATATATCAGCAACTTGTTCCTTGGAGGGAACATACTCCAATTTCACTTTTTGTTCAAGCACTTGTTCACGTAAGAAATGATATTTGATGGGAATGTGCTTGGTCTTGGAATACATAAAAGAATTCTTTGAGATACTGATGGCACTTGCGTTATCACACATAATGGATATAGGAGGTGAACATTTGATTTGAAAGTCTTGTAAGGTTTGCATCATCCAGAGAAGTTGAGTGTAACATTATGCGGCAGCCACATATTATGCTTCTGCTGTAGATAAGGAAATAGAGCTTTGCTTCTTGCTGAACCAAGATACTAACCGGGGCCCCATATAGAATGCACCACCACTAGTGCTTTTCCGATCATCAACACTTCCAGCCCAATCTGCATCAGTGTATGCATGAAGAGTAAGATCAACATTCTTTGGATACCATAGTCGAAAGTCTTGAGTTCCTTGTAGATATTTGAATATTCTTTTCACAGCCTGAAGGTGAGACTTTTTTGGATTATCTTGGAATCGTCCAACAATCCCAACTACATGCATGATGTCTGTTCTTGTCCCAGTGAGATAAAGTAGACTTCCTATCATAGATCTGTATTCTGGTTGATTCACCGTGGGGGAATCATCATTAGAACTGAGATTACATCCGGTTATAATTGGTGTTCTTACAGGTTTGCAATCTTCCATGCCATACTTCTTCAGGATTTGCTTGAGGTATTTTGATTGTGATAAGAATATGCCATTTGTTTCTTGTTGCACTTGCAAGCCAAGAAAGAATGTTAGTTCCCCAAGTAAAGACATTTCAAATTCTTGCTGCATATCAAAAGCAAATTTCTGACTCATAGACTCTTAATTACTTCCAAAAATGATATCATCAACATATACAATCACAATCAATAGTTTGTCATTTTCAGTTTTTGTGTATAAGTTGCTATCAACAGACCCTTTTGAAAATCCTTGTTGATGAAGATATTTGTCAAGACGATAGTACCATGCCCTTGGAGCTTGTTTGAGACCATATAGCGCCTTTTAAAGTCTACAAACAAGTTTTTCATAATTTCCCAAAATGAATCCTTCTGGTTGTTCTATATAAACTTCTTCTTCTAGATCACCATTGAGAAAAGAAGATTTAACATCCATTTGATAAACTTTGATTTGTTGGAAGCTTGAAAAAGCAAGAAACATTCTTATGGCCTCAAGTCTGGCTACAAGAGCAAAAGTTTCTTCAAAGTCTATACCTTCTTATTGAGCATACCCCTTGCAAACATGTCTAGCTTTATTTCTTATAACATCCCCATTCTCATTTAACTTGTTTTTGAATATCCATTTAGTTCCAATGACATTTTTGTCATGAGGTTTTGGTACTAATTCCCAAGTGTGATTCTTTTCAATTTGATCAAGTTCTTCATTCATGGCTTGAATCCAACATTCATCTTTGCTAGCTTGACTGACATTGTGAGGTTCAATAGTGGACAGAAATTCCAGATTGCTAGAAGATCCCACAAGAGTCCTTCTTGTTTGTACACCTGATCCCTTTTCTCCCAAAATTTGAGATTCTCGATGATTCTTTTGAACATATATGGATGGAGCCTTTTCAGAAAAATCATCTTTGGGTTCTTCATTGGGTTCATTGTTTGTATCATTACTATTTTATTTAGAAGGATATATGTCATCATCATCGTCTTCAATTGTTGTTTGTTTTTCTTCTTTTGGAGCTGCTGGAGACTCATCAATAACACCATCTATATATTCAACAATATTCCAAAGTCTTTTATTGTAACATTTATATTCCCTACTCCTAGAGGAGTAACCAAGAAATATTCCTTCATCTGCTCTGGGTTCAAACTTGCCAAGTTTTTCATAAAACATTTGCTTCCAAAAATTCTAAAATGCTTTACAGTGGGAGAATTACCATAACAGAGTTCATATGGAATTTTATCACTATTTACACAAACATGTTCCTAGTTAAGAATATTTACTATTGTATGTGTTGCTTCTCCCCAAAATGTGTCAGGTGTTCCGGAATCATCAAGCATGGCTCTAGCCATTTGTTGAACTGTTCTTTTCATTCTCTCTGCTATGCCATTCTGTTGTGGAGTGCCAGCTATAGAAAACTGTCTTTTTATGCCATGTTGTTCACAAAATTCAAGGAATTCATTGGATGTATATTATCCTCCTCGATCAGATCTGAGACACTTGATTTTTCGATCTAATTAATTTTCAACCAGTGCTTTGAAGATCTAAAATTTCTCAAATGCTTCATCTTTGTGTTTAATCAACCCAATCCAACACATTCTAGAGAAATCATCAATGAATAAGATATAGTATTCTTCACCACGTGGTGACTTTTTTTCTCATAGGTCCACATATGTCAGTGTGAATGAGTTCAAGAGGCTTACTTGATGATCCTTCCTTGGCATTAAATTGTACTCTGGTTTGCTTACCAAATTGACAAGATTTGCATATGATATTTTCAGGTAGAGAAATATTGGGAAGATCACAAACAGCTTTAATTTTGCTTGATTTGCTAATTTGAGAGAAGCTCAGATGCCCCAACCTTCTATGCCATAGCCCGTTTTCTGAAGATTTACTCAAGTAACATTGTTCTTTTCAGTTCTTTAATACATACAGGTTTCTTGGAGTCCTTTTTCCTTTTATAATTGTTTTACCTATATCAAGATCACGTACCACACATTCTTCTGAACTAAAGACAAATTCAGTTCCTTGATCACACATTTGACTTACACTTAACAAGTTATGCTTTAATCCATCCACATACATGAATTCATTAGCTTTCACTTTTTCTTTTAGAAAAACAGACCCTTTTCCCTTAATGACTGCAGGAGTATCATTTCGAATTGTAACATTCTCTTCTTTTTCTAGAGCACTATATGCAAGAAGTTTGTTTTTGTCACCTGTCATGTGTCTTGAGCATCCACTATCAATGTACCATTAGTTTTCTTCATATTCTGCAAATAACGCTATGCCACAATTTTCAACCTGTAATTCCTTCTTTTTCCATACTTTGGAGCTTGAAGGAGCATGTTATTTTGGCTGAACTTTGCTCCTGCATTCAGATTCTTCATGGCCAAAGTTATTTCAATAAGCACATTCAACTTCATTTTGAAGAGGAGAATTTTTTTTATAGGTATTCTTCTTTGTTTCAATATCAATCCTTTTCTTTCTTGCTTCTCTTGTCATGACGGTTTTATATGCTACACATTGAACAACTTTATGACTAAAATTGTGACATGAGAAACATTGTCCGTTGAAGAAGAAATTTCTACGATCATAAAATCTCCTTCTTGAATTTACCTATTGATTGTTGTTTCTTTGAAAGTTAGTGTTCTTTGAATTGAGATGAGCATGCTTTACCTGCAGAGATTATTTATTCCCTTGCTGAGTGACAACATGTTGTAAACCAGCAGTAGCTGCTTTTAGATAATTTGGTGCTAAAGCCTGAGAAGATTATCCGATATATCCAAGACCTGTCTTTATAAGGGGAGAACGTTGTCCCTTGATAATCTCATCTAAGGTTTCAGATCCTTTAGAAAATCTAAGATTCAGAGTCTTTACTTTCTCAAGTTCTTTTCTTAGACTTACTACTTCACACTCTAATTTCTCATTGTGTTTCTCCTTTTCTTCAAGCTGATTTTTCAAAGTTTCTATGATTATTTTACTCTCTTCTAAGCAAATTTTGAGTTGATTGTTTTCATCAAGAAAATCATTGTCTTCTAGAGCATCCACAAAAGTATCTTTTTCTTCACTAGATCCTTTTTCAAATGCCATGATAAGTCTAAGATCTTGTTCACATTCTTCCTCACTATCAGATAACCCATCACTGTCTTCATGAGTATAGTAACTTTTTCTAGTGCTATAACGATTCTTATTCCTTCTTACTACTTCCTTCCCCTTTTTATGTGTTTCTTTACGAGGACACTTAGCAGCATAATGACCAACTCTTCCACAATCAAAACATTTAAAAGGAAGCTTACCTCTGAACCGTCCTGTGCCAAGTTGAAGTTTCTTTACAAAGTTTATCTCTTCTTCTTCTGAGATATATCCTGATCCTTCTGTTTTTTGTACTTCCTTCCCTTTTGTAGAAGTTCTAAAGACTGCTTCTTTGACTTCAGATGGTCCTCCTCTTCTCATTTCATATGCAGTTAGTATGCCATGAAGTTGCACCACAGTAAGATTTTGAAGATCCTGCTTTTCTTCAAGAGCAGAAACTTTTGACTCAAATTTTGCCATTAGTGATCTTAAAACTTTCTCAACCAAAGTAGATTCGGTTATTGTTTCTCCCAGATTTCTCATACGATTTACAATATCATCAAGACGTAAAAAGAAATTGGCAATGCTCTCCTCATTATTCATTTTTAGATTCTCATATTGAATTCTGAGAGTTTGGAGTTTAGCACTTTTTACCTTTGCATCACCTTCATAACTTAGAATGATTTTGTCCCATATTGCCTTTGTTGTATTCAGCTGCATGACTTTGACAAATTCTGATTCAGTTAGACTTCCCAATAGAGCATTGACCACCTTTGCATTTGTTTCATAATTCTTTCTTTCCGTCGGATCTGTTGGTACTGCAGCTGGATATTGATATCCTCCTTCAACAATTGCCCATACCTCTGCTCCCAGAGACTGAAGATAGGATCTCATCCTTGTTTTCCAGAAGATTAAATTGTTTCCATTAAAGAGCGGAGGCCTGATAGATGTTGTTCCATCTTGATTGCTCATCTTGCTTGATCTTCCTTCTAGCGGCTAAGATTTTTCAGAAGGACCTGCTCTGAAACCAATTGTTGGGAAAAATACTGAGAGGGGGGGTGAATCAGTATTTAGAGCTGACTGACAATTTTTATTTTACCATTCTCTTAAAACCATATGTTACATTACTGTATCCAACTTGTATGTCCAGAGATCTTATTATGTCTTTACTTAGATCATTGCATCATTCATAAGCAGTAAGCATGAACAGAAATAATAGAACAAACCATCAAACATAAGCAACACATATGAACACCAGGATTTAAGGTGGAAACCCAATTCGGGAGAAAACCACCGCTGCTGTTATTTCAGTCTTCAATATTTATTATAGAGAAAACTTCTTACAATTTTATGTTGGTGCAGACTCATACCAAAGCACGTTGGGGCACTCCACCTCGTTGTATACAACCTTTCTCATTTACTAGCCTTCCCAAGGGAGCTACAACCCTCTACTTCGTTTACCGCTACCACCGAAGGAGCTCAACCCCCTCACCAAAGGCTTTGACCTCGCAAGACTACCGGGCCCACTGTTTCATCCACTCACACAACATACTCATGGTGCCACCGATTTATTGATTTTCTTCGTAGGCATCCTTAATTCGTATCTCTCAACAATCTCGTTACCCATTCCATGCATATATTCCTTAGAGAAATTTATTCATTCGCCACCCTTACGTATGCATACGTTATTCATGATTTCGTCAGTCGATTAAACCAGGAATTAATCATCATCTGATCTAGAGATCTTGATCAATCATCATATTCACAGGTGCACCGTAGATTCAGATATATCAGAGTTTCTTCAGATATCTCCAAAAGAGATTCGTTTATTATCAACCCTTTCACATGCACACTGCTCTTCAATATGCACACGGTACCATAAGTAAGTTTCGCGCAAGTCCAACGCCCAATCACCGTTAGATTAGCAAGCTTCTAGATCAACGGCATATATGCATATCACTCGACCTCCGATTCCAACGTTCGATGGCCCGCCGTATTGTGTTTGCGTGCAAATTTATCAAATGACCAACGTCTGATGGCTTCTCTTGAGATCAATGGCGCATAGCAATATCGCTGGACATCCTGGGTCGAAGGATAACGCGCGATGGCACACAGTGGTAAGTGGTTTTGTGAAATTGTACAGGGACGCGTGTCGCCCGTTCTATGGAATCGCTCCCCACCTCTTGAATACCGCTTACCCATCGAAAGCGGTGCGATGAAAACCAGAAACTGCTTGTACTGTTCTTCCTTCGTGATTTCGCCCTTCGCTCAAGGTTCTGTCCATCCTTCCTTTTGTTATGTTCTACCTCTTTCCTTCTAGGTTCCATTCATGATTCGAAAGGGTTAGTCTGGGTTTGCACTATCCTTCTTACTTGGTCTCTCTTTGGCAGGATTTCCAATAAACAACGAACAAATGTAGTTATTTTCCGATGGGATTTACACTACCATAGAGTTAGTTATACACATGCTTCCTTTATAAGGGGAATGAATTCAACAGAGTTTCAGGGCATTTCGTACGAGAATTGAACCAATCAATACCCAAATACACTTGGTATTCTCCATCTATCAGATTATCACAAAAACAAAATCATACACAGGATTTCCTCCATCAGGATGCATACATACACCGAATAAAACTTCTCATATGATTTAATTTCACAGGGACACAAATATCCTTCCTACTGAATTTAAGTTTCTCCTTGACTGATATTGCTCTCTGTAGATGCACTCTTTCTCTATTCTTCTCTGCTGACCTTTGTCCTCTCCTGTGTTTCTTTTCTCTGTTCCTAGTTACTGTATTAGATGCCAATTCCTTTGCCACTTCCTTTGCCATCAATGACAATACTTCCAACAACATGCTTGTTGCAGGGTCTAACATGTAGGAAATAAATGTGCTCAAATGAAAATTGGAAAATTCATTTGCAATGAAGGATTTGGGAGCTGCAAAACAAATCCCTGGTATGAGGATAGCTAGAGACAGGAAAAATTGCAAATTAACACTGTCTCAAAATGAGTACATAGAAAAGGTGTTGAAAAGATTTAATATGCAGAATGCAAAACTAGTTAGTACAGCTTTTCCTAGCAATTTCAAACTTAGTAAGGAGATGTGCCCCAAGACCCATCAAGAAATGGAATATATGTCTAAAGTTCCATATCCATCAGCAGTTGGAAGCTTAATGTATGGAATGGTCTGCACAAGGCCTGATATTGCACATGCAGTGGGAGTTGTAAGCAGGTACATGAATAATCCAGGCAAAGAACATTGGATGGCAGTAAAATGGATTCTGAGATATTTGAGAGGTACCACAAATCAAGCATTATGCTTTGGTGGTTCAAACATTGCTCTACATGGATATGTTGATGCAGATATGGAAGGTGACAGAGATAACAGGAGGAGCACTACATGATATGTATTTACTGTAGGTGGAACAACTGTCAGTTGGGTTTCAAAAATCCAAAGTGTTGTTGCACTTTCAACAACAGAAGTAGAGTATGTTGCTGCTAAAGAGGCTAGTAAAGAAATAATTTGGTTACAAAGGTTTATGGATGAATTGGGTAAGAAGCATGATATGGGCATGTTATAGAGTAATAACCAAAGTGCCATTCATCTTGCAAATAACTCAGAATTTCATTCCAGGACTAAACACATACATCTCAAGTACCATTTCATATGGTCAGTATTGGAAGATGGAGAGTTGAAGCTAGAAAAGATACAAACTAGCCAAAATCCTGCAGATATGCTAAAAAAAGTTGTGACCAGGGAGAAACTGAGAATGTGCTCAGTTTCAATTGGTCTTCAAGGATGACAATGAAGATGAGGAAAAGCCAGGTCCAAAGAGGAGTCATTGTCTAGCAAATGAAGCAGTGGTGGAGTTGCTACAATCAGTCTCCAAGTGGGAGATTGTTGAGTGTGGAGCCTGATTATCTTGTTTATTTTGTATCACATCATTGGACCCCTGTACCTTAAAAGGGGCGGCAACGCCGCCCGTAATTAATCGCTGCCGTGGGGGGTCAAGGGGGAGTGGTGGTGCTTTTTGGAGCCCCCCCCTAGCGGGGGGTTTCGGGGGCGCGGGGTTTCGGGGGCAGCGCCCCCGAAGCTAAAAATAGATGTAAAATTTCCTTGTAAAAGTATGGTAATTTGTAGTCAATTTGGGCCGTTCATAGGTAGATGATCTGAAGGTAGAAGTTATGTTTAGTTTATGGTTTTTTTTCCTACAAGGCAACCCCCTTGTATATATGAGGGTATTGTATTGCGGTTGTGTATTATGTGTGTATTCTCAGAGTGAGAAACAGATAGGGAGACTGTGAGAGAGAACAGAGGATATTACAGCGGATCTGTTGTAGGTTTTGTCTCTTCAATTTTTTGTTGGATAATAGAAAGGAAGGACTGGCTGTTCGGGGTGGACATTTGGGGTGGACGTAGCCCAAACTGGGTGAACCATGTATATCTATGTCTCTCTGGTTTTATGTGTTTTTCGTGCTTGTATTTTCTGCATATTTTATGTGTTACATTGCTCCATAATATATAATTTTCTAACAGTGATTGTAAGTAGTACATTTCGAAGTAATCAAATCAATAATATAGAGGAAGTTGATCTCATGATTCTTGTGTCAAGAAAATGGTGATGTTCTCCTTTTTTTAATTCTGTTTTCCATCCAAGTTTCACATGAATGTTTTCCTTATTAAATTGTTTACAAGAAGATTAAGGGCCTAATTTATTTTTTATACTATGCTCTTGCTTGTTATATAATTTTAATGTTTTCTCTATGATATTAAGTATATAATTCATCTATGTATGCTCTATATTTAATTGATCCTAATTCTATTTCATCTCATCCATGCCACAACAACTCTACAAGATCCATGATTTTTCCTACCTCGCCCTATTTTCTCCCCCTCTGTTTATTTTAATTTATTACTAGAGACATTATGACTCCATTCCCAATGGTCTTCTCTTCCATTTTGCAACCAAAATTTTGAAAAACACAACTCAAACTTTAATACCTACCCTAAAATCCAAACATTAAAATTAAAATCATATAGAGAGAGTCATCTCTTAAGCTGGAAGGGATAGATCCCAACTTTAAAATTAGGTTTGTAGTTACCTTTGTATTTTTATTCCACAACCTAAGAAATTACAGAGTGATAGCATTCTGGAAACCATAGTGAGGAAAGAAATACTTCATCTTCCTCAGAAAAGGCTATCAAGTTTCAGATTTGACTGTTGATGGTGGACAATATTCAGATACATATGAAGGCTAAATCATTCACTTAGCGACTCTATTGTAAAAGAATTCATCTTGCAGAAACACTAATGAAGACTCCACTATTCGAAGAATTCAGAGCTTGAATTTCCTAATCTAAATGACAGGGTGTGTGACAAACCCTCTTTCTAGTGAAGGTTTTCAAGAATACTGGGATATTTGTGATGATGATCAAATGGAGGAAGATTTTTCCAATTACTACTTTTTTATTTGAGGGCATGCAAATGTAGCTCTAAAGCTAAAGCCAACTTTTTAGAAGAGTTTGTTGATAAAATTGAGAAGGACATTAAAATATTAAATGCTAAAGTTCAGTCTTACAATTTTCAAGATCAAAATCAATTCTTTGAGGACCTTTTACAATTGAAACCAAGATCTGATTTAAACAACACATATGAGTAGTCTCATTTGAACAAACAAATTACAAAACTTCTTGATGATCATCAACTGAAATATGTTTTATTTGATCCCATAGCTGTCTATATGGAGGAATTTTTCACAACAGAGTTCCGATTGTGTTTCTGATGTGAAGGAAAAGCCTACAATCAGTTGTAATTGCACTTACATTTTCCAATTTCCATTTTGGTGAAATGAAACCTAGGAATCACATCAATTATGCAGCTACTTCATTGGTTTCTTTGGAATTTTTCTATTACTTAATTTTTTAGGGGTATAATCAGCCTAAAGTAGATTGGAGTGTGAATAAGCTCAAATTTATAAGCATCTTTTTCAGCCATATTTTTCAGACTTTAGTTTGTAGCATATTTTTTAGTTTTCAGTGTACCGTTGATATTCTAGTTTGAAGAATGGATTTGGTTCACTTTGAGGGTTGGAATAGATTACCAGTTGAGTTTCAATTGCAATAGTTTTAAGGCAGATCATATTGTAGGATTGGGATCAACCTACTAGTCTACGATGTTCTTGTCACCTCATAGGGAGGATTCCATCCCCATTGGAGACAATGTTAGGGTCCTATAATATAAGTAATCAAAGTATGTTTGTCTAGTTATTTATCTAAAGGATGAAATGTCTATAAGTTATTTTTAATAGTTATTATTTTAAATGAGATTTAATTTTATAGAATTTATATAATTATAATTTTTATAAAACTATTTATTTAAAATATTAAACATAATTTTAAAATAAAAAATTAACTCAATTTCTAAACTATTGGAACCACATTTAATTTCATGTTAAATATGTTAGTCACAAGTCAAAATCTAAAAGTCAAAACTAATTTATACTCCGCACTTCGTACATTAAAATTTCATGCCTCGAGATGTGTGAATAAATAAAATCAATGGCATCCATGGATTTCAAGAGGGGGGGGGGTTCCTATTCAACGTTTAAGCAACTCCCCCCCCCCCCCCCGATAAAGCTTGTTTCACTTTACCTTATTTTATAGTTGTCCTTATGTGTACCATTTTATTGATTGAAATTCTCTAGAGCTTGGATTGATCAATTATTAATTCCTCATCCTCCAATCATTACCAAGCACTATGAGGAACTTGTATGGTAAAAAGAAGTAGATTCTAAGGATGATGAGGAGAATGCAGAAATTCAGGTATCTCCTATTCCTCCATTATTTCAAAGATTGGAAGGTCTACGAAGTATGTAAGAAAACTTATTCATATGTTCATGAAATGAGTTTATAGGTGAAACACTAAGATATAAGGAGAATGAGTTTACAGGTGCAAGATTGAGGTAAAAGGAGGCTATGTAAGAATGGAATTTTATAGAGAAGAGAGATATGGTTTTTGCTCAGGTATAAAGAGGAGAAATGCACGGAACATAAATTTGGATAAATACTTATCCAAATATTTTACAGTTGTAAAAGGGGAAATTAAAAGATGTTTTACCAACTGTCGCAAGAAAATACATGGCTTTTAAAAACCATGGGAAGGAAATTAGTTGATTTTTTTTATAAATTATGTCTTTAAATGCCATTTATTCACGAATATATAAACTTAAGGAAACAAGACATGGATTTAGAGAAGAACACATGGATTTCAAAACAAGAGGATGGTTTATAAAATAATTTAAAGAACTATTTTAAGATTTTATTTATGAAGTTCATTTATAGGTTTAAAAAAAATATTTGGAAACCATGAGTTGAAAAATGAGTTTTCAACCAAAATCTTAAAAAACCATTGTTTCCTTTCCTACCTAGCCTAAAATCCAACCATTAAAATCAAAATCGTATAGAGAGAGCCCTCTCTGAAGCTGGAAGGGATAGATCCTAGCTTTAAAAGTAGGTTTCTGGTTACCTTTGTCGTTTTCTTCCTCAGCCTAGGAAAATTACAGAGTGATAACAAGAGGGTTACTAGACCTATCTTGATAGTTTTTATTTTCTAGGGAGGATGTTATATTACTCATTGGAAGTTTTTTGAAATATTTCCTATCTTTGTTTAGTTTCAATTTTCAATTATTTGTTGGTGCTTGGTCTATTTACTAAATATTGGGAGGATGTTAAGAGGGTTCACATGTTTGGTCCTCTCCATCAACGACATGGGTATAATCTATGTTTTTGGTACATCGTTCCAATTTAATTGTTCTAAGGCATGGTTGTTGGAATATGGCTTGAGGAAAGGCATTTATACAAATATTTTTATGTGCTCACTCCACTAAAATTGTGTGCTTACTTGCATTCCTATTGAGTGTTTGATGAAAAACTTTCATGCCTATTGAGTGTTTGACAAAACAATTGCATGTCAAGTGTTTGTAGATAGGTATTTTCCACATGTTTCATTAAAATACTATTATCAAGAACAATTTTTTGATTATGTTTAAGTCTCTCATTAGTAACATTGTATTATTTTTGATGAGATTCACTAATTCTGTTATTGGTTTAATTAGAAAGTGAAGTTTTCATATGTAATTTTTCATGGACTAACAACGTTTAATTTTTTAGGATAAAGAACTAAAAGACCAATTATTGCCATGTAACTATACATTTTGCAAATATTCAACCAACGGATTGGTCTTGAACTTACATGGTCGAGTAGTGGGCCCTAGGGTCTCTTAAACTTCAATTCTCATTTCATTTGAAGATTCCATTAAAATAAAAAATAATTTACACTACGGGTGCTTTAATTTATCCTTTGTATGGCACCTATAAAAGAATGGAAGTTATGTCGTTTTTGAAGATCATGTTTCCAAATTCACTTGTTTCCATAAAATTTTTGAATCAAATGCTATTATTTTTCATATTTAATGCTTTCCTACGTCCTTCACTAGAATTATGTTAGTCAATTTGCTTGACTTGGATAAGAATTGCGAGATATCTCTCTAGTCTAATTTTTTCCTTCTATAATTTAGTTTTTTGTTAATGTTGGTTATGCGTAATTTTTTGATGAGGGTTCTTGGTTTTGGATAAAAGTGGGTCATTTTATAACTCCTTTGTTCGTAGACTGTGATGTACAATTTATGTTAGTTACTATGATATAGGTTTGGGTTCATATCCCAAATTTTACCTTACATTTTTGGTATGTGTCAATGACAACATATATATATATATATATATATTATGTAGCTCATGTTATAAAAGGTGTACATTGGTGTACTTAATTGTTTCATGTTATAATTAAAATGAAAGACAAAATAGTCAATAACCAACAATAATAAAACAAACAACAAGAAAACACCATGATTATATTGGAAACCCTAAACCAGGAAAACCAACTCATAATATATATTAATCTTAACCAGTGGGCATCCTAAAATGGAGTCATAAAGTAATTAAATAAGATATATTACATAAAATACCATGCAAAGGACCAAGAGTTATTGAAATATTTGGTTTTTTAACCACGAATGATAAACCCATTAATTAATGTATCAAAATGACATGTGATTGAGTCAATTTTAACCTAACACGCCCCATGCAAACTTGACTTGGGGTTCCTTAACCAAATTTGACCAAACCAGCCAACTAAGCCTTCACAACTCACCATCAGGCCCTACCCTCCTCAAATTATATACACAGGATATCTAAGAATTTGACATGTCTCGTATTATCACCGAGGTCTTACAATGATATTCCCATTTAGATGAAAAAAATTTCAGAGCTATTAAAACATATTTTTTTTAAAATTATTTCTATATCAAAATTTATGATATCCTCCTATCACCTCTACACATCCATTTCTCTCCTCATGTTCCCAAAATCCTCGCTCATAGGTAACTCTAGCTTTATATCAATCTCCAACTCTATCTCCAATGACTACTATTTTCATACTTAGGCTCATTCTCTTTCATGTTCATAGTAAATTCATATTCTAGTGCCTCATGAACTTTCTTCCATTGAAAAATTAGCTATATACTCCATTAGCTAGTATCCATGTCATGGGGCACTCCATATTTCTTCATCATCTTTTGTAGTGTCAATTGTTATCCATGATAACCATTAGGATGTTCTTAATTTAATTAGGTCGAGTCACTTAGGAGGGTTCAATAAGGTCTTTTTAATTCATAATTTTTGATAAAAAATTGCATATATGTGGGGGGGTCTTGAAGTTCATCATTAATGTGATAGGTGTCAATGTCAAAGAAAAATTTAAAAAATATCTCATGCATAAGTTAATCTGGTCATTTCAGTAAATTTGACACTTTTACCAGCTTCTGCAACAAATTTAGGGTAAACAGGTCAAGATTTTCTACGAAATCTCATGTACTCTGTTTTTCTTCTAGCATTGTGTGTTTTTTTATCTTTTGGAGCAGTAAACACAGTGAAAAGGTGGCTAAATCATCTAACAATATCATGAATATAATTGTTCCACTTGTTTAAGGGGGTAGTTCAGCAGTGAAACTCCGCATGGCTCACATGGATGACAACTCATCATGATTCCAGCTCATCAATTGGATAGCTCACCATCTAAACTAAGGTTTACAATTTCTTAACTCCATTTTATCAGTTGGCCAACACCTCAACATGTCAGTTTGGTTTGATAGAGATGGTACAAGTTGAATTGAAGAAAAAGGGTCTTAAAATGATTGTGCAAGATGATGATGTTACTCCATGAAACATGGTAAGGAAACAAATTTTTGGACCATAATATCTCTAATATTATCATATCATGCATGTACGGGATTTAATAGTGTTTTGGAGGTAAAAAAAAAAAAAAAAATATCAGTGAACTAGGTACTTTCGTAGCGCATTTCAGGCTTAAAGTTGAGTTTTTGCTATGAAGGTGTTGTAGGTTTCTTTGAGGATAAACTTCTGAAAAAATCTTAGAACAAGGGTGAATTAGAGCATGTTTTTACCTCATTATTCTCAAGGAATACCCTCAAATAGTCAACAAGGTCAAAGATTATGCAAAAGGTGGATTTTGGAGTTTGCGACGAAATTGCGCTAAGAAAGTTCATGTACATGACTGTTTTAGCAGTCAACATCAAACTCACTTTCTAACTAAATGGAAAGGAGTTTTATAAATATGAAGGATTTTTTCATTTATAATGAGCCCATATAAAACAATCTCTCTCATTTTTTGCACAGCCATCAGGGTTTGGAAAATATGCAATCATCTTTGAGGCCTATTTTTCATAATTTTTACTAGCCAGATCTGTGTAGAAATTTTAAAATTCGACTTGATGGAGGTCCAACTCAGCATCCACATAGCATTATGACACATTAGTAGTCCAGCACATTCATAAGATCAATTGTTTACATTTGATAAGGGTTATTAAAATAATTTGTTGAGTTATTTAATGTAAGAATAGTCCTTTTTGTATTCAAACTCTTCCAAACAGAAAAATATCCCTAGGAAGTCTCCAAGTGAGTAATTATATTAGGAATAGGTCTCTTATGTAGGTATTAAAGGTTGGACCAGGTGGCAGAACATTGTATAATACCTCACTCTATAAATTGGGGATTTTTTGAGTTTGAAGGGTTTGATGATTGTTATGAAGAAGGCTATTATGTAACTTTTCTCTACAAAGCTAACACATAGTTGCAGCAGTTGTCTTCCAGACCTAAGATTCTTGTGGAGCCTATGTGTTTGTGACTTTCTATTTTATATTTTTTTATCAACATCATAGTATTATGATCACTTGGAATTTATAATTTTTATGCTCCAATTTACTTCATGTACTATCTGTTTGCTGTAAAAGTTATCTTTTAAACCCAATTTCTGCAATTTCCATGGGCTACATTTACTTGTAATTGAAGTCCCTTAGCTGACTCCATGCCTGATGGTAGCCTTAATACACTTTTCAACCTGAAAAAACACTTAAAACACAAAAATATTTAGCCATATGAAATATAAGTTTTACCTTGAGAAGTTCATTTTTATTTTGAGAGGGCCCTCTCTGATTGGATGGGCTAAGTTCCAATCCAAAGTTGTTTATAGTTGTGCTAGGTTGACAGTTGAATATCCCAATTAGTTCTAGATAAATGATAACACCAACATTAGACCACTCTAACTCAGATATTCCAAGTTAGCTTGGATTTGATACCAAATGTAAAAGATAAATTGCAAGAAAAATAATCAATTACAAAAAAACAATAAAACACATAGAAACAAAACAAGATGATTATACCCTAAAATATGAAAAATATCTTGTAATATATCTATTACTCTTTACGAGAAGGCATTGATAATGGAGTCATCAAGCCATTAAATAAGATATATTACATCAAATATCACGGGAAAAAACATAGGATATCGAAACCATGGGCTTATAAATGACTAATGATAAACCCATAATTACTATATCAAAATGAATCTATGACTACACTCATGTTTAACCTAACATTTCAAATCCCAACGTGAAAAGACTCTTTTATATTACATAATACAATTTACTAAAAAAATCATTCCTATTTTTCTTGCAAGTTTCCACCTTAAAAAATCTCCTAAAGTTATTATGACTCTACAAAACATTTCATATTGACCAAATATATCAAAAATATTAGTTTCTTCTTAACTAGACTCTCATAGGAGATAATGTTATTTCTCAATGTCCATTGGTTCGTTGAGTTGATGAATTGTCTCTTATTATTTCACTTATAGTGTTAATGCTCAATGTTCAATAGCTCCTTGAGTTGATGAATAGTCTTTTGTTCTTTTAGTTTATCTTGATTAGGGTTAGGTAGGTCCTTATTGTTAGATGTTGATGAGAGAGAATTACTATGAAGATATATTGAAAAATTTGAATCATGCTACATTTAACGTCCAAGATATATAGACTCTTTTTTTAGTGTACAAATAAGTTAATGATAGTTTTTTATTGAGAGGAATAATAATGCTCATTCTCATGCACCTTGGATGTTTCATAGAATAGATAAGTACTAGAGGATTTAATGTAATTCAAATGTATCCTAAGATTTTTCTTAAATTCCAAAATTTCCTTGATATCCATTTCAGATCCATTTGAATGATGTCACCAACATCATTGAAAACCATCTCCTGGATGGGTTATTCTATATGTTAGATAAGTTATGTGTTCCTAAATGTGAGTGCTTACAATTGATGATAGAGGGTTACACCTCCAAGGTTGGAGTGAACTTTGGTCTAGGGAAGACAATGGCCAACTTGAAAAGGTATGTGCATTGGCCAAAAATGCAAGAACAAGTAGCTAGGTTTATAAGAGGATAAATTCATTTTTGTACCAATAAGCCTAGTAATAGGAAACATGGTCTATATCATTTCTTACCTATACCCACTCATCCATGGGAAAACATTTCCGTGGAATTTGTGGGAGGTTTACCAATAAACAAGAAGGGACATGACTACCTATTCATGGTAATTGACAGGTTCATGAAGATATGTGTTCTAATGTATTGTAAAATGACCATTAGTGAGAAAGAAGCAAAAAATTATTCTTTGGACAAGTTTGGTTGCACTTTGGGATACCAAGGAGCATAATTTAAAACAAGGAAATGATATTTATTAGTACATTTTGGACTACATTTTTGGAGAAAATGAACACTAAGTTGGCGATGTCTACACATTCCATATTCGAACATATGTGAAAACATAAGTAGTCAACAAGACTTATGTGCCATTTTTTAGGGGTTATAGTCAGAAGCATCCAAAGTCATGGGCTGAAAATATAGTTTATATACAACACTCTTATAATAGAGTAGTCCACACTTCTACTAGTAAGTCTGTATTTGAAACTTTTTTGGATATTTTCCACCTTCACCTTTGGATATTTCATATGGGAAACATATAGGAGTAAGGGAGGATATTATAGGGGATGCCTTGAGGGATTAAAAGTTTGTAGAAAGTATCAGGAAAATTCATATATAGGTATATGAGACACTCTAAAATTCATAGGGAAAATAGAAGTCTAGGCATGATCAGCATAGAACATAGAACTTGTTCAAGGTGGGAGAGAAAGTATGGCTATAGTTAAACAAGGATATGCTTTAGGTTCTTGGTAAGAAAATCAATGCTCTAGGATATGGCCCCTTTGAGAAACTGGAAATGGTGGGGACAATGCCTATATAATTATTCTACACCCATACATCATTTTCTTAGTTGTGAATGTGGATAATTTGAATCTCTATGAGACCTTCATGCCATATTAGGAAGAGGAACGTGTCCTAGCTTTTCTAGAAGAGATGTAGGAGGATCTAAAAAGTAATAAAATTCAAAGTCCCAAAAATATGACAGAAAAAATGCCACGTTGAGGATCTCAATTAGATTATTCCAACACAACTTGAATCACATCTAACAAATTCTATGTAGAAGCTATGGCATTCTGAAGTTTAAACTAAAAAATAAAAGGATGGATAGGGTGACACGTGGCATGTATGTAAAACACCACGTGGAAACACTTCAAAAGGACACATGGCAGTGACAAGTGTTAACATGGTAGGATGAGGAATCTACATGTAACATGATGTGGTTGTTGTTACAGGTCAAAATACCTCCTCATCAGCTCAGAGGAGAAGATAAATATGGAAGGAATACAAAGACCTAAACTAAACCTATTTCTACCAAGGTAACGCCTCACTATAACAACAAAAGAACATTATAACACACCTGATCAGTGAATAGGCCGCGTTTATGGCTAGGGCAATGCTCTGTTTACACTAGAGGGCAGCGTTACCCGTGTTTTGAGTTTGGAACGGGAAAAACCTGCAGAGAATGATTTGAATTTCCAGCGTTTTCTCACAAGAGAGTCAGTACAAAAAGGAAACTGCAAAGCACTAATCTCTTATTGGGCCTTGCCATAAACAAATGAACTCTCAAGGAAGGAGAAAGCATGGAAGTTGAGGAAAAATCTTGGTTTTTTCTATTCAGAACTGGTGGAAAGAGAAGAGCAATGATTTCTCTCTCCATCTCCTATAAAATGGAGTTGAAGGCTCTTGGTTCAAGGTCGAAGGATTGTCTAAAGTTTTTGAATACTTGTAAAGTAGAGATCATTGTTGTAGTGTGAAGGTCAAAGGTCAAAGGGGTTCATTGAGAATTTGTTGGTCAAGACATCACCACTTTGAGAAATAGAGAGATTGGAAGGCTAAGGAGGGCTTGGTACAATCGACGGTTGTAATCCTCCTTTTTATAAATCAATAGAACTGTATCTGTTTTTTCCATTCTATGCGTTGATATTGTCATTATTATTTAATCACTTATATAGCATGAGATGAGTGGCTTAGATGTGCATAGTTTAAATATTTATTATATATTGACTTAATCGATAGGAAATATATGTTATGGTAGAGATTACACTGGTGCTTTGACTGATTGCAGAGTCGAGATTTGGAGCTGGTGAAGGAGAACTCCTGCTTCGCTATTCAGTGCTCTCCAAAAGACTTCAAGATCATTAAAGAGGTAATCTTCCATCTTATTCCATCAAGTTGTTTTAAGTTAATATGAATATGTATGTGCCATCTTTGTGAACTATACAGCTAATCTTACTGTCTGCTTCGGGCACCGGAAAGCCCTGAGAGGGATATTCGATAACTAACAACCCAAGCATTTTACCCTATAGTAGAATTGGTGACTCCGCTGGGGATTTCCCCATATTTTCCTGAATATTTCTTTCCTCCTTTCTTCTTTCCTCTGTTCACAGACCCTTCTGACCAGTGTTTATGCCCAGTAGACATTTCAAAAGCTCGCAGAGTTCAATCCTGTTTCTTTTTGACCATCTGAAGAAATTTACCTTGGCTAACGCTACCTCTGTTGGTTTTCCAGTGCGTTATAACACTGGCTCTGCTTAAATACAGTGCATTAGTCTTTGGATTAACGCTGTCTTTACTCAGAGATAGTGTGTTACTCAGCCAAAATTTGCTATTCACCCCTATGATTGTGTTTTTGTTGTAGATTTTTTTGGCCATCAGTATCTCTCCTTGAATAAATCCCTGTGCTTGTTTACTAAGCTGGCATTTCTATTTGTTTTCTCTTGTTTGAAAATTTAGTGTCAAAAGCTTTTACTTTTTAGAGAAGAATTTTTTTTTTTTAGTTTTTCTGCATTCATAGACTGTTAAGAAGAGGTAGATAGAGGTCTGAATATTTAAAGTTGAACTATGCTATTTTAATGTTAGTGCATGGATGTTGAAAAGAACCCTCTCCTTGTAGAAATACTCTTCATCGAATTGAATATTTAGAGCATATTTTTGCATGGTTTCTTGATTCAGAGTCTCTTTACATTTCATACGTCCACTCCCCCTCCGCAAGACTAATAATCAAGTACACTAAGAATCAAGCGATAATAAAATAAATCACATTAATATTTTTGAGCTCACTCCAACAGTAGTTTAGGCTAGGATCTTGGGTTAGGAAAAGTGATAAAATCACCCAAGATCTCAAAACTTGAAACTAGAGTCATTAACGAGCGAAATCCTACTGCACTCATATTATCAGGACCGTTCCTTTACCGGAGCTCAGCGCGAGACAACACTTGGGTGCACAAGAAGGTAGCTTGCCTTCGACTGCATTTGGTGGGTCTGTTATATATTGGGGTTCCCTTCAAGAATGTCGAAACTAGATTAGGGATCTAGGTATTCTGCCCATATAGAATGTTGTCCTTGACCGTGGACCCCCCTGATGATGTATGTTATTTGAGGTATCTTTAGTGGCCATAATTTTTAGGGACTTACACAAGGTGACTGGGACGGTTTGTCCTAGTACATAAAACAGACAGACCCACTCTGTCTTCGGTCTTTAGGAGGGTACTCGTCTTCACAAGAGTGCTTACACCTATCGTCTAAGGTTCGGGTGAAGCTCTAGAGTGATCGTAACTGTACTTTCGACCAACCCTCTCTGTATACTATTGTGATACTGGATTTCATCACTAGCAAATGGTAGTACTCAGACAGAGCACCCTATTCTGGCTTCTTGCTTATTGATTTTAGAGAGTCCTTTTTTCTTTTTTATGTGTGTGGTTACTGTCATTGAGACTTTATAATACATCACAATTTATTAAAATTTGTTAAAAATAAACAGGTCACCGTGGCATCATCTGACCCACGCCGTCTGTCTCGACGGTAGCAAGGTCTACCTCTTCTGACTCTTGCTGAATAACTTAACCTTGGTGAACCCGTGCCTTCTGGGAAAGAGCAGCCTCCATTGACAAACCCTGATTTTCACATAGCCTCATATCATACAAAATTTCCAGAGGACCCTTTCAGGGAAGGGGTTGTACCTCATTACAATCCTCCACTCACTGATCCATTGGAGCCTATGATAGTTCAGATTCCACCATGCCAAGACATGTCTTCGACCACACAAAAATCTATTTCACAACCGGCATCCACAGGGTCGATGCCAATGGAAACCATCCCAGGTTCGCCAACATCCTCCCCGCCGGTTGTCAGTTCTATGCCATCACTTGGTAACCCTAGTAGTCAACATATACCTAATCCCAACCCTATGGTCATCAAAACTGTCAGTAGCTTGTCAATTCCTTCGAGATCTACTCCTACCATGACCATGTTGGGACCCATGGTTTCTCCTCCCACGAGTGTGACTACTTCAGTTACTTTTAGCAACCTTTTCGATTGGAACCCCTTGCTGAGTTCAAACCCCTTGGCCACTATACTAGGGGGCAGTGTCACCAGCACACAGGTAGCAGGGAACATTTCACTTCCCCTGCAATCCTTAGGAAAAACAGGACAACCTATTGTTAATAATATTCCCTTAAGTGGTTCAAATATAAGTGTAGGGTCTATGTCATTGCCAAACTATGCAAGTAGTAGCATGCCTCCGAGAAACTCTATTGCATCCATATGGACTAACCCACCCCAACCTCCATCTGGAATGGGAGGGCACTTTTATACTGGGGGAAACCAATCGTTCACCCCATAATACAATATGCCATATGGACAACAACCATATGTCCCTACCCCTCCACCTATACGAAATTTTTATCAAAGTCCTACTTATCCTCCCGGTAACACATTGATGGGTGGACCCTATGGTCTAAATAGTCAACCCATACTTCCTTGGTTAGATTTGGGGGAAAATCCACAATTGCCATTTTTGGCAGCTCTGGACATCCCCGACATCCATAAACTGACTAATGATCCCATCAATCACAACTTGCTCTGGCCTCCACTATCGCACAAGATTCCTTCTGACATCCCAAAGTTCGATGGGAAACAAGGGGATGACCTAGCCACACACATCACTACCTTTCATCTATGGTCTATATCTAATTCCATGGTGGATGATAGCATCTGGCTTTGACTATTTCCCTGCACCCTTACAGGCAATGCTGCCAAGTGGTATATTGAATTGCCACGCACCGCCATCAACACTTTTGGTGCTTTAGCGATGGAGTTTCTAAAGAACTTCCAATTACCAACCAAATTTGAAACCAGAACGGAACTATTAACCTCACTACGCCAAGACACCACCACCCACATCTCCAATCACATTCATGAATGGAGACGTAGGAGGAGGCTAGTCAAAGCGCCAATCCCGGATCATCTCTTAACTAATTGGTTTTGTAAGTCTCTCTTACCCCACATCTCCAAAGACATTGGCCTTTCCGGTGCAGTTACAGAAGATCAATGCATTCGTCATGCCCAACATTTGGATTTAATCTATTCACAATCTAGCACGCTATATGATTTTCTCCCCAATTCCCCTAGTAGCCCAAATCCTCCAGCTACTCAGAAAACCAGAGCTCATGTCGATGGTCTCATTGGCACAATCTCTGGTGTAGCCACAAAACAGTCTCGGGGGTAAGCCTCCCAGCAATCCTCGGCTACCACTTTCCCTTACCAAATGACTACTCTTCCTACCGCTGAGGTAAATTTTTGTGCAAATTTCACAGAAACCTAGTGGAAAAAATAAGAAGAACAAGAAAAATACATCTTCTTCGGAAGAGCAGTCGGACAATCATAATAACCCTAATCAAAAAAATGCTGCCAAAAATGTCAAAGGGAAGGATAAACCCATGAAATTTCCTTGCAAGATCTGTGCAGAGGACCACTTGACATACAAATGTCCTCGGCTGAACGAATGCACCGATTTTATCGCAAACAAGGATTCTGGGTGAAAACCTGTTGTTCTTCATAATCCTTTCCCTAATCAACAACAGCAACAGCAACACATGGTTGACAACTCGCCACAACCCCAGCAATAGGGAAATGGTGGTTCACATCCTTCTGGTGAAGGAACATACACCATTTATGGAATTGAGAGTGTTGAACTTCAAACACGAGCCAAGCTTTATGGGAATCCTACCATAGATGCTCAAGAACATGGTACTAGTTCAAATCCACTGCCGCCCAACGATTTACATATCGAACGACCTACTGCTGACCCTGTGATTCATCCCCCCAAAGGGACACTTCGACGCACGACTCATAAAACCTTTGCACGTGCAGCCCAAAACTACAACATTGTAGAGGATTTGGTGCAAGCACTGTTAGCTATGTCTACTCTTGAAGTATTGCAAACTTGTCCAGCACAAATGAAAGCCTTGCTTTCAGCCATTGGTGGAATAGACCACCAGGATTTCATGCTAGCTATCTTTGATATGGAAAAATCTAAAGCTCGTCTCTCACACCAACTCGCATTCCAAGTGTAGGTTGTGTCGAAAGGGAGACCAATCCATCGCACTGTCATTGATGAAGGTGCTTCGACCTGCGTTATGTCACAAGCTTGCTGGCTCGCTTTAGGTTATCTTACCTTAACACTGCCATCAAATTCCCTCAAAGCTTTTGATGGCCATAAGTTCCTCCCAAAAGGATACCTTGCTAGCTTTCCCATCACTCTGAGTGGGAAAACGGTAACCGTGGACGTTGAAGTCGTAGATCGCCATCTCGACTATAATCTATTGCTCGGTCGCAGTTGGTATTATGCCATGACTGCCATTTTTTCTTCGGTCTTTCGACTCATGCTATTTCCATTAGATGGGAAAATAGTCACAGTGGATCAGTTATCCTTCTGCACCCGTGATTATTCCACGTTACCAAGTAGCACTATACACCTAATAGGAGGCTATCCTGACTCTTACGTCATTATTGTTACCGGTCTTCTGAAGGCATCTTCCCTACTGGGTTTTTTTCCTCTCTCGCTGCCAGAGATACCAAATACAGTTTCAATGATATCCACCACTTTTGATGGCTCTATCGACCCATGGATCCTCCCAGCACCTTCAGACATTGATTCCTACAGAGATCAGATGCCGCTCTCACCAGCTGAGTTGGCCTACCAAGCCATCCAAATGACATCTGAACCCTCCACTACTATGGTTTATAGCAAAGGTACAAACCTCCCACCCATCACAGTTCTCTCTAAGGATCTCCTCAATGAAGTCTTGCCTATAGATGAAGCTATTCAAGAGATCATGTCTCTAGAAGAATGACCTTGGGGAGAGTTTCACCATCGTGCTTCGATGATTGACTCGGACATGATAAATACTGAAATCCCATCCTTTGACCCACTTGAGATGGTTCCCTCCACTTACACGACTGTTCAAACTATCGATTCAGAAGGAATTCCGCGATGTGTTTGCTTGGTCTTACAAGAAAATTCTCGAAATAGATCCTTCTATTGACGAGAAAGAGATCAATAAATTCTGAGCATTCTTTTTACGGTATTTTTCTTGCTAGTTAATCTGAAAAACCTCGAGTTCCCTTCTTCGGACTCGTTAAAATTTCACAAAGACTACTGAGTTTACTCCGTCTCCTTGTACTCATAACAAAATGAGGTAGACGTCTATCGAACATAGATTTCTCACTTTTCCATCTTCGATGGACTAATTCACGGAAAATGAACTATTTCAGGCTTACTATTCTCCCTTTGTCGTGCCCAGTTATCAAGACATGACAAAGGTACCCCAATGGAGTTGTCTTTTACGACATTTTTCAGACTATCTAAACATGAAAAATTCACCGAGTTTCCTCGTCTAGACTCGTTAAACCTAATCAGATGGGGCATGGAGTTGTCTTTTATGATATTTTTCAGACTCTCTAAATATTAAAAATTCACCAAGTTTACTCGTCTAGACTCGTTAAACTTAATCAGATGGGAAAAATTTGGACAAAATGGATACTACCTCTGTTACATTTCAGAAAGGTCGATTTGGCAGCAAAAATCTTGAACGTGGAACTTCCCAGAAAACTCTTTTGCAGTTAGCCAAACCCTACCATCTATGAATATTAGCCTTCATCTCCCAGTCTCCCAACACTGGTAAAATCCTAACACACTCTTTGGTGTTCATTAAGTCTCATCTGCCCACGGGGGCTTTACTCAATCAACCTCTATCCTATCACGTGCGTTCGTGGCATATTAAACAATACCCTTAATTTGACTACATATTGGAAAATACCCGTAAAAATCAAATTATTTAACCCCCTACCAATATGAACCCAATACACCTTCCCAATTTAAAAAACCCCTACTTCCACTAGATATTGTAGGTATCCATTTTTTCATTAACATTTTTTATACCCTTTTATATTTTTTCATTAACTTTGAACTCCATTTTTTATACCTGTCAATATAAAAACCCTTTACCCCCTATATATCCCCCAATATATTATGCCATTTTTTCCTCAATATAAATCCCCCAATTTGAACCCACGTGGTATGGTATTTCTCCCCCAGTGCAGTCCCTGTGCAGCTGCCTAGTACCCTCTTACAGTGCCTTTTATTGTTCAAGTAGATCTGGCTATCTACTGCTCCTCTTATCAACCAAACCACGCATTATGCCAGAAATTATTTGTCATCCAACATCCCCATTTACTCTTCATTATCTCCATCACAAAAAAAATCATTTGGTTTTCGTTTGTGTTGACTGATGTAGGATGCCTCAGTGCCTACCTTTCAACGAATCTCTTCCTATTGACTTCAACATCTTATCTAGGAAGATGATCCAGAAACCCATCAGTACCTAGATACTTGGAGACATTAGTGGCAGGTAGTCTTGTGTTTGATAAGGAGTCTTCATCATTAGCTCCTTGTTGAATGATTCTACGAGTGTTCGACTTCAACTCTTTTTATTCACACTCGCTAGATTGTATTGTGCATCTTAGGGACCATCATCATTATCGGTGGCCACCTTTGCGTCTGTTAATAGTTTTCATTATTGAGTGGTAATCAGATGATTTCTCACATGTTCGACGATAGCTCTTTCATTCACATGTTGAGAAATATGCAGTTTAAGTGAATCGATGGTCAAGACGTTGGGGCAAAGGTTACATCATTAAAGTTGTGTCCCCTTCCCCAAGTTGCGATATTGTTTATGGAGATAGCTTCTTCAGCCTGATCCTATTATGATAGACACTTCCACATTCTACTCATCGGTGGACAGATTCTTCATATCTCTATTATAGAGAAATTATGTTGTTTAAGCTACTGAGCATGGGAATGGCTGACTCAAGGCAGATACTATATTTTCTGACATATGTTGTCGTTTCAGGTTTTCCTCAGTCTTTCAATCTCTTTATCTCTACTACACACATTATAAAGTATTTCGGCCATCGTCTTCGTCTCTGACCTCACACTTTAGGGGGCATCTGTTACAGGTCAAAATACATCCTCATAAGCTCAGAGGAGAAGATAAATATGGAAGGAATACAAAGACCTAAAATAAACCTATTTCTGCCAAGGTAACGCCTCACTATAACAACACAAGAGCATTATAACGCACCTGATCAGTGAGTAGGCCGCGTTAGTGGCTAGGGAAACACTCTGTTTACACTAGAGGGAAGCATTACCCATGTTTTGAGTTTGGAATGGGAAAAACCCGCAGAGAATGATTTGAATTTCCAAGTTTTTCTCACAAGAGAGTCAATACAAAAAGGAAACTGCAAAGCACTAATCTCTTATTGAGCCTTGCCATAAACAACTAAATTCTCAAGGAAGGCAAAAGCATGGAAGTTGAGGAAAAATCTTGGTTTTTTATATTCAGAATTGGTGGAAAGAGAAGGGCAATGATTGCTCTCTCCATATCCTATAAAATGGAGTTGAAGGCTCTTGGTTCAAGGTCGAAGGATTGTCTAAAGTATTTGAATACTTGTGAAGTAGAGATCATTGTTGTAGTGTGAAGGTCAAAGGTCAGAGAGGTTCATTGAGAACTTGTTGGTCAAGACATCACCACTTTGAGAGATAGAGAGATTGGAAGGCTGAGGAGGGCTTGGTACAACCGACAGTTGTAATCCTCCTTTTTATAAATCAATAGAACTGTATCTGTTTTGTCCATTCTATGCGTTGATATTGTCATTATTATTTAATCACTTATATTGCATGAGATGAATGGCTTAGATGTGCATAGTTTATATTTTTATTATATATTGACTTAATTGATAGGAAATATATGTTATGGTAGATATTACACGGGTGTTTTGACTGATTGCAGAGTCGAGATTTGGATCTGGTGAAGGAGAACTCCTACTTCATTTTTTAGTGCTCTCCAAAAGAATTCAATATCATTAAAGAGGTAATCTTCCATCTTATTCCATCAAGTTGTTTTAAGTTAATATGAATATGTATGTGCCATCTTTGTGAACTATACAGTTAATCTTACTGTCTGCCTCGGGCACCAGAAAGCCCTGAGAGGGATATTCAATAACCAACAACCCAAGCATTTTTCCCTATAGCAGTTGTTATGTGGCATCGAGCTAGCAAGTTATGTGGACCAATGGGGGTGTTTCATGCAGCCTAATTAGAGGGTGCCACATGGCACCTCAGAACACCAAAAATTTGTGTATCGAAGGCATAACAACGAGATGCAACAAGATTTGAACCCATGTACTTTGCACCTCCGCCAACATTTATTGGAATGCATATCATTTTATGGATTGTAACGTATTAATATATGGTTAAAATGGATGTGGGTTGGATTTGGTTATAACCAAAGTTCCATTTTTATATATGGTTATAAATAATGGGGCTGCAACCTCCATGGGCTCGACCCAGGGGCTGCAAAACCCAAACTATATATATAAAAGGAATTTTCATTGTGCCACATGCATTGGTGTTAGGTCCCCATATTACTAGTGTAGTCCCTTATTGTTATTAGTGTAGCCCCCTTATTTTTATTTCTGTACCCCTGTAACCCCCATATTTTTATTATTGTTCCCTTAAATTATTATTTTTAGGTCGGCTAGGATTATATTGTGACCCCATGGACCCCTATATATAGAAGGAGGTTTTGTCACTTGTATCATCCAAGAATTGTTCATGTAATGCATTGGACGTTTCCCCCTTGAAATGGCTGAATTATAAGGCATTGATCTCTCTTTTCATCTATTTTTGGAGTTGGTTTCATAACATTTGGTATCACAGCTTTGGATTCTAGGGTTTCGCTGCTCTAAACAGGTCACCATGGAATTTTCGCTATAATTTTTTTTCTACGAAGGTTCAGAAACTGAAATTTTGAAAAAGCGAAGACAAAATCCTAAGGACCATCATGTAAATATTTCAGATCTTAGTTCGCAATATGTTCGGAGATATGATATGTGGGAGTTAGGGTTTTTTTTCACGCTCTCTAATTTCACCTAAATAGGTCATTGTGCAATTTTCGCTATAAAATTGTTTCTGCAAAGGTTTAGAAGATGAAATTTTTACAAAGTGAAGCCGAAATCCTGACATAGTTCTTGTAAAAATTTAATATCTTGGTTCACATTATTCTCGGAGATGTGATCTGTGGAAGTTAGGGTTTTTGTAGGCTCCCAAATTTCGTCTCAAACAGGTGACCGTGGGAAAATCGTCATAACTCTCTCTCTGAGAATCGGATTGGAATTCTGTAAAAAGTGGACACAAGTACATGGACTATAATTTCCTTTGTATGAATTTCAGAGATGAAGGAGGAAACGGAGACACATGACACGTCGTACAAGTTATCTCTACTGAATCAGTCCATAATTAGGTCATTTTGGGAGATTGGGCATAACTTTGACTTCAAGAATCCAAATCAGGGTAGACCTGTGGCATTCGAAAGAAGATTTAGAGGGATACTATAGAGCCAAATTTCAGATATTTAAGATCTTACATCACAAAGATAATTCAGTTTCAATATCGAGCTCCTCAAAGCAAGAAAAAGGTGTGTATTTTTTTTTTCGAATCGCATAAGTCTTGTGTGAAAAATCAGTTTGAAGTGATTCCAAGGGCATATTGAAGCATAGATATCAATATTGGGTTCAAAAATTCCACCTAAAAAGAATTAAACACCCACTAATCCCTTAAAATATTCTATATGACTCATGAAGATGAAGAATTGCAACACGATCTATCAAAATTACAAGAGCAAGTGCACCAAATTTCGCTCTCGCAAAGAGAAAAAAAAAATGAAATGGAAGTTTTGAAGAAAGGCATGGAAGTGGAGATGGATGGTTTGAAGAATAATATGGACGATTTGAAGAAAGGCGTGGAAGCTAAGATGGATGGCATGGAAGCTGGCATGGAAGCTAAGATAGATGACATGAAAGACAACATGGGAAACATGAAGAATGATCTAAAAGCAGACATGGAAGGTTTGACAAAGTTGATACAAGGAATGTTGGGTTTGACAAAGTTGATACAAGGAATGTTTCCTAATGGTGAAAAGATAGTAGAAGAAACTCATGATGAAAACAAAGTAAATGTTAATCGTGATTTCATAAACTCTAATGTTGGATGGAAGAGCCACCATATTCCAAATATGGATATGAGGAAGTTTGATGGCAAGGATCCCATAACATAGATACTACAGATGGAGCAATATTTGGATATTGATAATGTGAAAAACACAAAAAAGGTACGCATTGCAACTTTACTTTTAGAACTAAGGCCTTTGAACATCTTAAATAGGTAATGTGCCTAGCACCGGTCTTAGCTACGCTAGACTTCACAAAAACCTTTATTGTGGAATGTGATGCCTCAGGAAATGGAATTGGTGTTGTTTTAATGCAAGAAGGAAGACCCATTTCTTTTGAAAGCCGTCCTATCAAAGGAAAGTACTTATAGAAATCTATTTATGAGAAGGAAATGTTGGAAATACTACATGCACTAAAGAAATGACGACCTTACTGAATGGGAAGGCACTTCAACGTAAAAACTGATCATGATAGTCTTAAACACTTTTTGGAACAAAGACTATCTTCAGAAGAGCAACAAAAATGGGTCACAAATATGTTGGGTAATAAATTTGAAATCATCTACAAAAAATGGAAGCTAAATTTTGTTACAGATGCCCTCTCAAGAAAGGATGAAGAGGTGGAAGCATTTCTTTGTGAAATTTATATTATCCAACAAGATTGGATAACCGAAGCAAGGGATGAATGGAAGAAGGAAGAATAAGTGTGGACACTCATTCAAAATTTGAAGCAAGATCCTAGTACATTTGATACATTTAGTTGGAAAAATGATTCCTTATGGTACAAATATCGCTTATATGTTTGTAAGAATTCCTAACTAAAACAAAATATTCTTTTGGAATTGCACACTTCTCCTTTAGGAGGACACTCGGGATTTTTAAAAACTTACCACAGGGTGAAGAAAGAATTTTTTTGGGATGGCCTTAAATCTGATATTCAAAAGTTTCTAGCAGAATGTTTAGTTTTCCAGCAAAATAAAGTTGAGACAATTAAGACCCCAGGTCTTCTACAACCTTTATCCATTCCAAGTCAACGTTGGGAGGATATTTCAATGGATTTTATCACAGATTTACCTATGTCATAAGGAAATAGTGTCATCATGGTGGTAGTTGATAGACTTACCAAGTATGCACACTTTTGTGCATTATCTCATCCATTTAAAGCAAGTATAGTTGCTACTGCATTTATGGAAACAATTCAAAAGCTACGTGGAAACCCAAATATTATGGTAAGTGAAAAAGATCCCATTTTTACTGGGAATTTTTGGATGGAATTATTTTCTTGCTTGGGTACTCAACTAGCTCATAACTCATCTTATCATCCTCAATCTGATGGTCAAACTGAGATAGTGAACAAATGTTTGGAAGGATATCTTCGTTGTTTTGTATCTGATAAACAAACACAATGGGTCAAGTGGTTACCTTTGGTTAAATGGTGGTATAACAATTCCTTCCATACTGCAGCAAAAATGACCCCATTTATGGCACTTTATGGATATCATCCACCATCCATCACATCATCTTTAAGAGAAAATTCTAAGTTGTAAGAAGTGGAATATCACATCGAGCATCAATAGCAAGTTATCCAACTCTTAAAGGATAACGTCAATTTGGCACAAAATTAAATGAAACAACAGAAAGATCAACATTGCAGCGAGAGAAGTTTTGATGTAGGAGACTGGGCATTTTTATGGCTAAAACGATACAAAAAAATGTCCCTCAAGCAAGCTAAGAAGGATAATCAATTATCGCCAAAATACTATGGTCCTTATAAGGTGTTGCAAAAGATTGGTACTATGGAATACAAATTGGAGCTTCCGGCTTCTTCAAGAGTGCATCTAGTTTTCCATGTTTCATTCTTATAGAAGGTTATAGGTGACAAAATTCCAGTTCAAACAATATTTCCAGAACTTGATGAGGAAGGAAAAATCATATTGGAACCTGAAACAGTCACAGAAATAAGAACTCGACAGCTACGAAATCGATCAATTTCAGAGTATCTCATAAAGTGGAAGAACTTACCCACTGAAGATTCTACATGCGAGGATAAGAATTTTATATAGAAGCATCCAGAGCTACTCAAGCATTAAGGACAACACTTTTTTGAAGGAGAGGAGCATGTTAGGTCCCCATTATTAGTGTAGGCCCCTTATTGTTATTGTTGTACCCCTGTAAACCCAATATTGTTATTATTGTTCCCTTAAATTATTATTGTTAGGCCGACTAGGATTATATTGTGACCCCATGGACCCCTATATATAGAAGGAGGTTTTGTCATTTTTATCATCCAAGAATTGTTCATTTATGTAATGTATTGGAGGTTGCCCCCTTGAAGTGGATGCATTATAAGGCATTGATCTCTCTTTTCTTCTATTTTTGGAGCTGGTTTCATAACAACTGGAGTATGCCAATTTTTACAGTTCCACACATATTTTTGTTCAGTTTTTATGTCTTATTTTGTAAACAATGTATTTTGGAACTCATTTTTTGCAGCAACCAAAGGGGAATTTTTTTAGTGGTATTTTTGAGACCACTTCCTGGTGGTAGAGAACTTATTTGTAGTAATATTTTTGAGGAATTTTTCTTATTTTTAATTGAAATTTTGGGAGAGTAATAAATAGGAAACTCCTTTGGAGGCAAGACTCGGAGATGCAGTCCAAAATGGACAAACTAAGTTATCAATTGGTTTTGTTCCTATTTTCTTCTTAAATTAAACTTCTATATTTATTTAAGTAGAAATTATTTAATTCATTTACACTTTATTTCAATTTATTAATTACACACTTTAAGTCAGTTTAGTTTAATCATACACAGTGGAATATTATTATGAACCTAGTACTCGTTTTAAAAGATCCAAATCAAGAATATTTGTCACCAAATGATGATGCAGAGTTGATATAATATATATATATATATATATATATATATATATATATATATAGAAGAGGTCTAGAAATAAAATATGAGGGAAACATGACCTTTGGAAAATTAGGTTGAAAGGATAGCTTATAGGAAAAGCTATATGGTACACCGGAGAGAAGGTGGAGGAAAAATTTGATAACTTCATTTAGTATAAGCTTTTGGGGACCAAAATCCTTCCAAAAAAGGGATGTGTGATCTGAATTGGATCATTATATTGGTTTTCATACATATTGATTCTTTTAGAGTGGAAAAAATGGAGGAATCAACTCACAGGACCACATTTACCAATGAGACAAAGTTTTGAAATTTGTGAACTAAATTATTTTGGGATCATTTTGAGGAATCATTTTTTTTTTAGGGTAAAAAGTTATTTATTTAGAGTTACACAATGTTTTAATATTCCACACATATATACCTTTCCAACGATGCAATAATTTCATCAATCAAATTCTGTATGCAAAATTTATTCCACTTAGAAGTTGACCTTCCTCTGTTGGCCACCATAATTTCAGAGAATACCAATAAACCCCCATTATTCATGGAAGAGGGGCTAGCCATGTGATTATGATGAGGAATACTCTATAAGAGTCAATATTGTAACTCTGCTTAAGATTTGAGGTATTCAAACCTGACCACTAGTAAGCTATCAAGCTATGTTATATCTCGACCACCAAGAGGAAAAGGGGTTCCATAATTTTCAAGTACACTTTTTACATAGATGAGAAAAATAGCTCAGAGCTGTAGGGAGACAGCATATAGAGAGAGGATTTATGCATTTTATTATCCTACAAGCCACATATCTTACTTATGTGTACTCAACCATTTTCTATTCAGAGAAAGAGAGTAGAGCAACCTCACCTTCCAAATAGGTTTTCTCGTGAAAGGGTTTCCTAGGTTACATCTTGTGCCAAATCGTAGTTTGTGATATTTTATTTCATTTTTATCTATTTTTTTGCATAATTTTAATTTGCATCCATACACAATTAACAATATTATACATATATAGAAATCTAAAGAGAAATAAAACCATAATAGTATATATTTCTTATTTTAAAATATAGTTTTATTAGATATGTTATGAAAATTTGTCTAGTGGAATATTCATGACAAGTTACAGATCACTCATAGTCTTCTAGATATTATTGTTATCCTTGGGTCATTTTAAATATTTTATCTATGGAATCACTAACTCTATAATAATCCTTGTATTTATTGCTAAATATTTGTTTCATCTGATCCGGTCCTAGCTAGATATATTGTTGCCATCCAAGCTCATAAACCATCTAAGATATAAAAATTTCAATGCGGCCAAAAATATTTTGAGATTTTGTTCATAAGTTGTGTATTCATATGCCTTGTACCTAGGAAACATTATAGGAAAGAAGGTATCATGGTCTATAGTGGGTAATGCATAGAAGTGAGAGAGGATAGAGGGATTTATTTTTTTTCCATTTTTTCGTCCCCATTAGTCCCTTTGATAGGAAATTAAAAAGCTTCCCCATCCTCAGCCATGGTATAGTGAGATGGAATTCATTATTCTTCATATAGGTTCTCAAGTTATTTGGCTTGACTCTCCCAAAATTTTGTAAGGTCTTTTATTTCCATTGGAGAGGAGGGATCACAACCAAATGGTTGTTATTTTTTATTTCTAGCTTTTGGTTCAAATGTGGGGATTTTTGATAAAAATATTTCCTAATCTATACTTAATTCAAGCATGCAAGTTGTCTAGTCATGTATTATACATTTTTGTCCTTTTTTTCTATGCTAAAACAAGATATAATGAACAATACTTTATTATAAGTAAATACAAGGCAAGATTTTATCACTTCCTTAGAAATGGCACCAAAATGTGGTGGGCTTCATATTTTTATCAAGAATGCTACCCTCATATATCTACAAAATTCAATAATCAACCTAGTGTTTGTACCAACATCAGAGGTGTTGTGCACTATATGTGAAAACAACAATCTCTTTTCCTCGTCATGAAACTATCTACGTCAATGATCCTAGCTAATGAATGGGTAAGTGGCACCCTAGGTATTACTCTCATGGTTTTAGCAAAGGAAATTTTCATCAACAATCCATTTTTGCTACTTACCAAACTATAAATTTATCTAACCGAGTTGAATGGAAATACAACTAATTCTTCAAACAAATTCTACTTCACCAATTATAGCTAAATCAACTTGAAGAGAATGAAACTATTTACATGAAAAGGAAATGCTACTAGTCTAATAAATTTGTAGTAAAAATGCAAAGAAAAAATGTACAATGTTAACAAGAATTGAAGGAAGACTATATAAATACTAATTCCCCTTTTGTTGATCATCACTTTTTTATGTCATTAGTGGTGTTGTATACAATATATGGAATTTTGTTGAGAAATATTCCAAAATAAAAAGTTTTTCTTTGTTCTAAAGGGAAAATTGCAGAGCTACATAAAACTCTTCATTTCTACTGGAAAATTTCCCAGTAGGGAAGCTATAAAAAGAGGTAAAATTCCTATATGCACATGAAAACTCCTTGAATAATATAATACATGTCATAACAATAATATCCATGTTGAGGAAAGTATTTTTTCCATGAAATTATTCTCTCTATAGGAAAGTAAATGATTGCAATTCTAGAAATTTTGTAGCAACAATTTATAAGCAAATGGAAAAAAAATTATCAAAGTTTTCTTGTACATTCGGTGGGCCCTCCCCAAGGAACTAAAGAAACTAAATAGGATCACAAACAATCAATTGAAAAAAAAAAATCCATTAAAATGAAATAACAAAGTACATGATCCAAGAGGTATTAAAATTTCTTGAGATTGATATAAACAATGTATAGTACAAAAAATAACTTAAAATATTTGCGGCTCAATTACCCTATTTATACATGAGCTAAAGGGAATAACCCCCCTTGATAGTTGGGGCTTGTTCTCCCAAAACTCCCTATATTTCATGGAATATGTATTCTAAAGTTAATTATGTTGTAACTATCCAATCTTTAGCTGGTGACATGTCCCTGGGTAAACTTGAGCAGTTCTAGTTTGAGTGCTAGTTACCTCAAGAGTAAGATCCATATTTTCATGTGAGGATGCTCATGAAAGGTCCTTCATAATATATTGCTACATTAAATTCACTACTTGTACCAAATACAACGAAATCATGAGCATGACTATAGTAATTGAACAACCTACATGATTTTATAAGTTAACATGTAAAAGATAAAGATTTACATTAGGGCTAAAAAAGGTATATGTTTAGACAAAAATGACACTGTATATGGCCCTACTAAGTGCTCATTGCAAGGGCTCATCAATGCTCATTTGTACAATTGATTCAATAATTCTATTTTAAACTCTCCATTATATCTTCTTAACTAATGACATAGCCTCAAGATAGTTAGATGACTATTTAACATGTATGTCCCTAGTTATTATTGAAAACTACATGGGTGATACTTAATATGTAATTCAATGAATTGATTTATATGTAACTAGAGGTTCAAGGTCCATCAAGGCATTGATAGAAAGTGTAAATTGATAGGTTTCTCAATGATCTCAAGAGTATGATATGGATTAGCTTCATGCACCTTGCTATTAATCTCTTTGGTTATATCTATTCTTACACCCAATTCCTATTCCTTTCACTGCTAAAATAATTCTTCCCTTCGCATCCAAAGGTTTATGAAACTGCCATGGAATTTGACTTGTAATTGAATTTCTCCACCGATGTGTATTAAGAAACAGTAGTAAGGTAATTAGCTAAAATCCTGTGAATGCTAAAAATAATATTGCATGGAATATTGACCCTTCATTAAGTTTTTATCTAATAGTTGGTTGAAGTTGGAGCATCATTTTACTTTGATGTCAAATGATACCCCACCAACCATTTGTACATGTTTGAAGATGCATATAAAACCATTTTATATAATTATGTACATTATATAAAGTATGTTCTAGCTTTTATCCACCAAAATTAGCAAGGTGCAATTATAGCTTAGGTAGATGTGTCAAATTCTTAATATTCATAAAATAAGATGAAAAAAAAATGAATTATACCAAGGATTTGTTGGTGCTTGGTCTGTTTACCAAGGATTGGGAGGATGTTAAGAAGGTTCACATGTTTGGTCCTCTGTATCAGCAACATTGGTATACTCTATGTTTTTGGTACAAGGTTCCAATTTACTTGTTCCAAGACATTGTTGTAGGCATATAGCTTAAGGAAAGGCCTTTATACAAATATTTTTATGCACTCACTCCAGTAAAACTATGTGCTTACTTTCATGCCTATTGAGTGCTTGACGAAACAATTCCATGCCAAGTGTTTGTAGATAGGTATTTTCCACATGTTTCATGAAACTAATATTATCAAGGAAAAATTTTAGATTATTTTTAAGTCTCTCATTGGGAACATTGTCTTATTGTTGATGAAATTCACTAATTACATTCCTAGTTTAATTAGAAAGTGAATTTTCATAGGTAATTTTCGCAGACTAGCAACATTTTATTTTTTAGTATAAACAACTAGAAGACCAATTATAGCCATGTAGCTACAGATTCTACAAATATTCAACCATATGATTGGTCTTGAGGTTACATGGGGGAGTAGTGGGCCCTATGGTCTCTTCAACTCCAATTCTTGTTTAATTTGAGGATTCCATTAAAATAAAAATAAATTTACACTACAGGTGCTTTAATTTCTCCTTTCTATGGCACCTATAAAAGAGAGGAAGTTATGCCATTTTTTAATATCATATTTCCAAATTCACTTATCTCCATCAAAAGGTTGAATCAGATGCTATTATTTTTCAAATTTAATGGTTTCCTGCTTCCCTCACTAGAATCATGCGAGTGGATTTACTTGACTTGGATAAGTATTGCGAGATATCTCTATCATCTAATTTTTTTCCTTTTATAATTTAATTTTTTGTTAATGTTGGTTATGATAATTTTTTTAGGAGGGTCCTTGGTTTTGGAGGAAAGTAGGTCATTTTATAACTCCTTGGTTCCTAGAGTTTGATATAAGCTTGGTGAAAATGTGAAGCTGGGTTACACTTTTTGCCCTTTTTTGAGAAAAAATTTTCATTTTTTTCAGTTCTTCAACTTTCTACAAACTATAACAATTTTTCTGTGTAGAATTTCATTTTGCGATAAAAATAAAACTTGTGAGAAAATTTGTTAGCTTTCTATTACTTATTTTTTGAAATTTTTTTATGCAAATTTGATATGTCAACTTAGCGTTTCTTTGAGTGTGTGTTTCTTAACAATCAAAGGATTCATAAGAAGTCATGTTATGACGCAATGTTGTATTCATTGAAAATTTTTGTTTTTGAGAAAACAAAATGCGTTACAACAATCTAGACAGAGTCTACTCTAGTTTCGTCATATTTACAAAGCCAATGGATGCATATCATAATTACTAGAATTTTTTGAACTGGTCCAATATGAAAAACTGCGTATTTTGGATATGTTTCGCGTCGTAAGAAATTTCTTAACATATAAGTTATAAACTAAAAATCTAAAAGCTACCCATTAGAGACGACGGACCAATGTAATGCCCCATAATTTTTTCAATTTTTTTACAATGTATTTTGGGAGATACAAAATTTTGATTTCACTGAATCACAATGACCCTCAAAAATTGTTTGCACCTATTTTATTAGAAAAATAATTAAAATTAGTAAACGTTTATGAAATTCCATAAAATTTATATTTCCTAAAAGTAGATTCAATTCTGAAAATTTTTGTCTTGGTTCCGACAGTTAATTAACAACCTTTCATGGAATTTAATCAGTCAAAAGTTGCAGAACCGTATTCAGAGCATGGTTTTTGCGTAATTGGTGACGCGTTAGTTCGGCCAAACTTTTAATATAAGTTCGGTCGAACTATGTTTTCCGCCGACGGATCGTTAAATCTAACGACTTAATAGTTCGGCCGAACTTTTAATCAAAAGTTCGGCCGAACTATAGTATAACTTTCCGTCGGCTGGAAATTTTTGCGGAGCCCCTACTAAAACACATTTCGCAGCAATATAAATTGCCATGAAATCATTCACAATTTTCACACATTTCGCACATTTCATCTCATTTTACAAAGATCTTGGTTTGGGTTCAAAAAAATTTCTTCAAAGTTTGGATTTAAGAGCATTTCTTGGAAGCAAACTGATTTTACAAAGAATTGTTTTGGGTTTAAAGAATTTTTTTGGAAGACATTTCTTGGAGGTAGCCTGATTTTGGCAAAAATTGTTTTGAACTTAAAAAAATTTCTTGGACATACATTCAAAAGATATTTCTTGGAGGTATGTACGTGTTTTGAGTTGAAGTAAATATTTTGAGCTTCGTTTCATTTTTATAAGACATTTTTCTCTCGAATTTTTTAAAGTAAGTATTTTGGATTGGAGTAAGTATTTTTTGCAAAAAATTTAAAATGAATTTTTTTAAATTACATCTTTTGTGATATTTTTTGTAATTGAGTTATTGTCTAATTTTTTGAAGGAAATTTTTTGAACTTCATACCCTATTATCATGGGAAATCGAAGAACTTGTGCGAGAAAATATGATCGAAAAATAGACCCTGAGGAATGTAGAGAAGAGACGAGACAATCTCGCAAAAGAAAATTAGAAGCCCTCTCAAATATTGAAGAGGAAAATCAACCTCAAATAGAAATTGAAGCAGGTATGTAAATGTAAATATTATGATCTATTGATATATTTAAAATTTTCCTAATGTAAAATGTGAAGCTTAATTTTTATTTGATGAACTAATTTGAAAAATATTTTGTTTAATGTAAACATACAGAGATATTCCTCAAAATATTGAAGAAGAAAATCAACCTCAAGCAGAAATTGAAGCAGGTATGTAAATGTAAATATTATGATCTATTGATATATTTAAAATTTTCCTAATGTAAAATGTGAAGCTTAATTTTTATTTGATGAACTAATTTGAAAAATATTTTGTTTAATGTAAACAAAGAGAGATATTCCTCAAAATATTGAAGAAGAAAATCAACCTCAAGCAGAAATTGAAGCAGGTATGTAAATGTAAATATTATGATCTATTGATATATTTAAAATTTTCCTAACATAAAATGTGAAGCTTAATTTTTATTTCATGAACTAGTTTGAAAAATATTTTGTTTAATGTAAACATACAGAGATATTCCTCAAAATATTGAAGAAGAAAATCAACCTCAAGCAGAAATTGAAGCAGGTATGTAAATGTAAATATTATGGTCTATTGATATATTTAAAATTTTCCTAATGTAAAATGTGAAGCTTAATTTTTATTTGATGAACTAATTTGAAAAATATTTTGTTTAATGTAAACAGACAGAGATATTCCTCAAAATATTGAAGAAGAAAATCAACCTCAGGCAGAAATTGAAGCAGGTATGTAAATGTAAATATTATGATCTATTGATATATTTAAAATTTTCCTAATGTAAAATGTGAAGCTTAATTTTTATTTGATGAACTAGTTTGAAAAATATTTTGTTTAATGTAAACAGACAAAGATATTCCTCAAAATATTGAAGAAGGAAATCAACCTCAAGCAGAAATTGAAGCAGGTATGTAAATGTAAATATTATGATCTATTGATATATTTAAAATTTTCCTAATGTAAAATGTGAAGCTTAATTTTTATTTGATGAACTAATTTGAAAAATATTTGAAATTTTAGATATCTTTATCAATTTAGTTATTTATTGAATATGTACTATTTTTTCTAATATGTACAGATGAAATCACTATCGATAATGAGATGTTAGAAAATGTTGACACTCACACATATGGAGATAAAAAACCTGACCATGTTATATGATATCATGTTAACTGCATTTTTGAAAAGTATTTCTTAAATGAGCGGGTGACAGTTCAGGTTCAAATGTTGACAGGTCTCCTATCATTAAGGAAATTAAAAGAAGCTACGACACTATTGGGTATTCGAAAATCAACCAAATATAAAAAAATGAAGGAAGAGGTGATAAAAATATGAGTTAAGTGCTATAAAGTCAATTAAGAGATCTAGAGAGAAAGATGTTTCAGTTGTACGTAGAGGAATACAGATGGCAATGGTTTCATCAAGTACTCAAGAGAATCGTTTGGTAACATCTATGGCACGAGCACTGGGAACCTCGTGAAAAACTTTGCACAAACATCAGAAATTTCAGTTGCAAATAGATGTAAATGATGAACTCGCTTGTTGGAGAGCTATTTGTAGGCAACCATACAAAGATAGACTTGGAGAAAATGTTTAAAAAATAATATATGATTATTGGAAGAACAATTCGCGTGTTTCACCAACTGCAAGGCATGTGATGCGAAGAATAATAGCATGAAATAAGTATGAAGAACATGAAAAAAATCTCTTGGAAACCACTCAGATAGAGTTATTCAACAAGTTCAAAGAAGAGAATCGTCAAATTCATGTTTCACTCAGTTCTTTTGTTCAACAAAAACCATGGTATGTAAAACCTATCACCGTACACGACACTTGTTGTTGCCGTTATCATGTGGAATTTGAGTTATATTATGACACATTCCTTGATTTCGGTAGAACATTATGGAAGGATTCACCTCCTCCTTCCACTATCCATGATTTCATATCTCAAATTCTATGTGAAAGAGAAAGCGATGAACTATTTTACAAAAAGAAATGTGTTGGTGGTAAAAAAAGCGATAATTGTGGAAATTTGACTAAATTTCAAAACAAATATCGTATTGATATAAATGATCAATCATTTTCCAACGTGAAAGTGAAATGGAAGAGATATGAATATATCAATACATCGATTCAAGGTGCAAATAGTGTTAAAAGAATTGAATTACTAGAAGACGAAATTTTTCTGATAGAATTTTTGAGAAATTTTGAGGCAGAAATTTACAAATATACCAAAAATTCCCATAGAGCTCGATGGCAAGACTTGCAATTCAAAAAATCTCGTGAAGATTTTCCACCAGGGACCATTTTGTCAGTGATTGATTTTGCAGAAAACTACACATTTGTTCCAAAAGAAGAAATTCAGAGTGAATACTATCATTCTAACCAAGTCTCCATGATTGTCCATATTCTATATAGACATGCTGAAAAAAATTTCGATGATATAGAAAGCATGAGTGAAAATCGACATATCATTAAAGAATATCACTTTTATATCAGTGACGATCGTACACATGATACATGTTTTGTACAACATTGTTTTGGAAAAATTTATGATTCATTGAAAAATCGTGGAATAAAATTTAATGAACATTGGATATGGTCAGACGAACGTGCATGTCAATTCAAATCTGCACGATCATTCTTTTGGTTTTGTTGTCTTCCTAAGAAAACCTGCATTAAACATTGTTGGAATTTCTTTGAGACTGGCCATGGAAAGGGAGAACATGACGGTGTAGGAGCATGCATAAAAAGAGTACTTCGAAGATATCAAATGAACCACTCTGCAAGCCGACTTGTGAACGCTGAAGAAGTTGTTCAATGGTGCATCGCTGCTCTAAGCCATGAGAGAAACCCATTAAGAAAAGTGAAAAGGTACATTCAGTTTAATTTATATTGGAAATCTAATTTTAAACATTGTACATTTATCATGCAACGATTATCTTTGATTGTATTTTGATATCATATTTACAAATTCTTCTTCTAATTTTCCATATAAAGGTTTTTCTGGCATATTGAAATCGAAGACGTAGATAGATCAATTGGAAATGACGTTGAAACAATAAAAGGGACTCGAAAATTGCATTCAATTCAAACAAAGTCATCCAGAAATGTGTTTGCATTGGATAAAAGAAAATATTCTTGTTTTTGTGATGTTTGCATAGACAACACAAAATCTAATGACGTTTGTGAAAACAAAATGTATGTGAACGATTGGAAACATACAGAGCTAAATACAAAGGGAAAAATGTCTGTTGCAATGTTTGAAGAAATGCAATCAAAGGAAACTACAATATCATCCGATGGTGGTAGAGTTTCTGGTCTTGTTAGAGAAGGTAACGTTTGAATTACTTTCTAATGATTTAAAAATCTAGAAATAAATTTAAATATGTATAATTTTGTTAAGTTTATTTTATTGTGCAGGAGATGTTTTTGCTGTAATTGCACCTATTGACAATGATGAAAATGTGAAGTTTTATTTTATGCGTTGCATTGAATGAAAAATTAAATTATTAAAAAACTATAATGATCATGGATTTCAATATGACAGAGGGTCTATTATACTGAAAGGTTATTTTTTCAGAAAAACTCATCAAAGTGGAGACTTTGTTTACTTTGAAGACTATGAACTCGATTCCATAAGTTTTCAATATAGTCACTTGGTGTGTGCAACACACATAAAGTTGATAGAAGTTCAATCAAAGAAAAAATAAAAAATTAAGAGATGGAAAATGTCAAAATCCGATCATGAACGGATTATTGAAGATGGAATTCCATTAGAATTTTTTTGAGTGAATTGTCCAACAATTTATTCTCTTTGGATTAAATATGTTTTAGAACTTCCAGTACTCAACTAAAAATTGAGCTTCTTATGTTATTTGTGCAAGTGTCTGCACATGTACAAATTGTTTTGGTACAAGCACGTGCTCTAGTATCAACTGAAAGTAGATTTTCTATACATGTGCATTGATGAAAAATGTTATATATATATATATATGTGTGTGTGTGTGTGTGTGTGTGTGTTCGAGAATGAAATTAATTTTTCTAGTTTTACTATGTGCATTGATGAAAAACTTTACTTATACTGGATAGATATGTTCTAGAATGCAATTAATTGTTCCAAGTAGTTTTTCTATGTGCATTGATGAAAAAATAGTTGGATTTTTTGGTAAAAAGTTTCCACAATGTAAATAAATCAACAAGGCTACCTATTTGAGTGCATTAACGACATTGACCCAAATTCAACAAACATATATATGTACTAGACTTATATTTCCAATCAAAATTAAAGGGATAATTTTTACATATATCTACTTCTTTAAACTCTTTTTTCAATTAGAGCTCAATTGATACATGGTTAGTTGCATTGAAAAGCTATGTTCTTCCTATTGGAAATTTTTTCATTCAAACAAAACTACATGGAGAGATCAAAAACAATCTTAAAATTCCAAATGTACTTCAACCATCCAAAAGGGATTTGTGCAACATTACTTGACATGCCATGCCAATTATAGTGAACAACTATCCAATAGAAAAATTTAACATTATATACCACATGTGCCAAATGTAGATTGAAACCATCCAAAACTTTAAAATTTTAAAAAAATTTGATAATATATCATGCAACATTAAAACATTAAACATCACATGCGAAATGTAGATTGAAACCGTTCAAAACTTGAGTTTAAAAATATTTTTGATTATATATAGATCGTTACTTCACATGCCATGCCAATTATAGTTCAACTAGATCCAATAGAAACATTTAACATTATATATCACATGTGCCAAATGTAGATTGAAACCATCCAAAACTTTAAGTTTTAAAAACCTTTTGATTATATATATCGTGCAACATTAAAACATTAAACATTTAAAGTTCATTAAATATCACATGAAAAATGTAGATTGAAACCATCCAAAACTTGAGTTTTAAAAACTTCACATGCCATGCCAATTATAATTCAACTATCGAACAAAAACATTTAACATTAAATATCACATGCCAAATGTACTCCAAGAATCCAAAACTTAAATTTTAAAAACAAAACAAATTATAACACATGTCATTACATCACATGCCAAATGTAGTTCAAATGAAAAAATTAATTTATAGATGACAAAATTACTTCACAATCACATGCCAAAAGTACTAAAACCATCCAAAAATTAAATAAAACAAATTATATTAACAATGTAGTAAAATATGTCCAAAAATTGTAAATCTCACAAGTATCAAACTGTATCAAGTTTAACAAATTTTAAAACCATCTAAATTTTGAAATCAAATCTACTGTAAATCATGTCCATCAAATGGAGACGGATCTAGCGTCTTCCCTACTAGGGTCTCAGTCTGCGCCCTATCATGTGAATGGGAAACCTACATACACAATGCACATGTACTTGAACATTAAAATTTGATGTTTTAAAAATGAATGAGAATAGATATATCTAGAACTTCATGTAAAAAACAAAATATAACAAAAAAATCATGCAATACCTCATAAGGTTCCCTCTCCATTTGATGAACAAGTTCTCCCATAGGAACATCTGCAGCAGTTCCTTTTTTTAATATTATTGAAAATAAGTTTATATATGTACATGTGTACATATATAAACTTATTTTCAATAATATTAAAAAAAGGAACTAAAGAAAACTTGTTCAAATGCTGTGGATGTTCCTATCTCCGTCGCTAGAGTCCGCGGATTAAAGAAATCTTCTATAGGAACCTAAATTCAAAATTTTTTAAATAACTCAAAATATAGATCTCTCTCTTTCTCTCTCTCTCTATATATATATATATATATCTCAATTTTTAATGGAAAATTTTGAGGTAGAATATATATATATATATAAAACTAACTTTTAAACATAAATTTTAAACTTGTGAAAAATTGTCCATACTTGTGGCTCATCTCCCAAGGAAGTAGAAGGTACATCTCCCAAGGAAGAAGAAGGTACCGCCATCCCAAAAACATCAGACGGAATCGATACCTGTTAAAACATTTTATCAAATTATATATATACATACATGTACATGTGTGGCAAAAATTATTTATTTTAGAGTCACTTAAAAAACACTAACATTTGCCAACATATCATGATGGTCAGACCCATCTGCATTGTTTGAACCAGAGGTCTCGAACGTGATATTAAAATTTTCGTCACGCATCATGCATGAGAACTGCAAATGGTGTTTTAACATATAATCATACATTTTTGTTAGATTAATGTACACATACAAATAAATGTATACATGTACATACACATGTATTTATTACAAGTTTTACACATGTATATGTAGAAATAATTTCAAACCCTAAGGTCACTAACACATACCGTTCTGGTGCCCTCTTCCTCATGAAAAATTAGGTCTTGAAAACCATTGCAAAAATTTATTGCTTATGTTCAGAGATCTTCAACATTCATATTGTAAATCTCCTCATCTGTACAGTAAAAAAAATTGGCACGTGCATTTTCACGTGCTCTTTGTCGATTTAAACAAAGATTGACTCCACTCAATCCACTATGAACATTGTCGATCATAACATCCCTTGCTTCTTGACTTATTTGAGAAGTTGCATCCATCTGTGATCGCAAAGTTTTGACTCGAAATGGTCGACTCACCAATGGTGGCTCAGGGTGAGGCAACTCCACATCTCGCTTAGTGCCCTTACGGTCATATAATCGACCTTTCCCTGGGCCAAAAAATTCTGAAGGAAGGTCATTGTAGTTGGGTTTCTTACCCAAAAAAATTCTGCATAAAACATTTGTGCAAAATAAACATGAACCTCATTGTTCCATGGAAGCCTTCCATAGGCCGCAAGATGCCTATCATACAAATAACGAGCTTTGTCTGGGTGCTTGAAATACTGCACCTTCAACATTTTTCTTTTTGGCCCTTCCTTATAATTAAACATTGACTTGGCCACTTCTTTTGTAACTTTTTTTTTTACGTCCTCCCATTTATCGGGACCCATCACTGTTTCTTTTCTCTTTCTCATCATTTCTACAAATGAATCAGTCGTTGGCCCAAGATTTCTGTACACATTTACCATTTCACCCAATGAATGTGTAACTATTTCAAGGCTTTGTCGACTCTCAGCAGGTAGAGAAAAAGCCACGAGATCTCTTTGCAATTTTGCATGAAGTCTTTCACACCTTTGTAAGGTGCATTCCGCCATGTTGGTTTCCCATGGTATATCAGTAATCTCGGCCGGATAAGTTGTGCTGGGTTGACAACCCTCTTCTTGAATGTAGTGGGCTGCCCTGCATCTATTTTGACCACTAGTTCGAACATTTTCGGCCTCTGCATCAATATATATAAAATTTCGTATATTAGAAAAAACACGTGTAAAAAAAGTTGTACAAATTTAATGAAAAAATAATGAAATTGATGGCAACCTTGATGTTGTTGGTTAACATCTTCTCCAACATGAACCTGCTGAGAACCAGACCCAGAATGACGTTGCTGAGAACCAGACCCAAAATGACCTTGTTGAGAACCAGCAGCCTTTGATTAGCCTTCGGGGGAATAAATATCACCCCCTTCACGCAACCTGCTACCACTCATACCTCGACCGGTTGAACCTTGGTCATGCTCCATGGATGGAGTAGAAACCCTTCTCCTCTTACCTCCTAAAAATTAAAATATGAAACTTATTAACAGCTAATTTAACTCACAAAGTTAATAAAAAATCAATTCCATATGTACACACATGTATGGAGATTTAAGATTATATTTAAATACCGTGAACATCCCCTGATCCTTGAACCTCCATATGGGATTTAGCTGATCTTCGTCGTTCATCCTCCATGATATATATCTATTGGTCAACATTTACACAATAGATTTCAAAAAATCAATTTGTAATTTAGTGTACACAAATTATGTAGAACACAACTTTCAAAGCAATAATTGATCATGTGTGAAACTAAATTTAATCGAAAAATAAATTATAAAAATGATAAGTTCACCAAAGTGCGCTTTACATGGTGGGAGCACACTTGGTATAAAATTTACCACTTATACACTTTAGTTTGTGGGAGAAATGACACATGTATATAGTTTACCTTAAAGTTGTTGTGTTTTATGGATATTAAAATGAAGAACTTCTATTTAGATCCATTCCAGAGATTGACTGTAGGGGCCCTTTACAGACTTTGCCTATAGAACTTGTAGAAGTAAACACTAGAGGCATTAACAATATCAAAGAACGTTTTCATGCTCAGACATGGGAATGTGTCTCTTTCCCTACGCAAAAAAATAGTTCAAGGTAGTTAATCTTCATAGACACGTCATCAAGCAGGTCAATGTGATCATCCCCAACTTACCTTTCATGAAATTAGGCTTGGAATCCTCTAAAACCTGGTGGATGGAGTTGAATGGGAACTAGGTCAAGGCCTTTACAAAATACATGCTAGTGAATAACACTTACTAGGTTATGCCAACAAATAAAGTGGCAGAAATATTTTCTCCTCGAGGTTGTCTAATTAGGTGTGTAATACCAACTTCACCCATTTCCTAACAGGTTTCTCTCTTAGGTTACAAATGTCTTCCACCTTATTAGTTATATATTTTTCAATTTCCCGTGGATTCCTTGAATTTTTTCTCCTACCATCTCCCTCTCTCACTCCCCAAATTATTGTCATCAAACATGCCCCATTGAGGATATGGAGCAATGTTTGCACCATACTTAGAACTGTCATTGCTGCTAATTGAAATTGGAGTCATGTATACTAGATTTCTTGCTTAAGTGGCTCTTACTTGGACAATATCTTGAGATGAGTTTGACATGATGGTCATATGAGGTTGGAAGCTACTTGGTGTAATTTTCCTTAAATCTTCAAAAAAACAGAGAAAAAATGTCATTTTCGATCATTTTTTATTAGCTTCTGCATACAGCAGATGTTATCACAACTGAAACACAATCATGTTCCATGAGCATGAATTATGAATGTCGCAAGCCAAATTGCAAGGAAATCTACATTCATTTTAGGCAAAATAATGCTATGATATTAAGGTCCATGCTAGAAAAAATTATGCAAATAAGGTTGCTAAGTCTTGATACTTACCATATGTTTCAAAGCCATAATGAAGGTTTGCTTTGAGAGTGTCCTCTCAAAGCCCTGTCTTGAGATGAAATTCAATTCAATGTCTCTTAGAGTTGCAAGGTGGAATTGATAGAACTATTTGACTTCTTTACCATAGATGGATATCTCCTTTCATCTATACCTTTCTCTACCATCTTATTTCCAAGTGAAATGGGAATTTTCACATTTTGAATGCCATTACCATGTAATTTGGTAGTTTTCTAGCTAGACCTATCAAAATTAAGGTTGTCATACCAAACTATTTCTCTTGCTCAACTCAGTGACCATGACTCTCTTCTCACACTGCTTACCATATAAGATCTTCAATTGTACATGTCATGCAAAGTTGGTGGTTCTAGGTCTACACCTATTAGGTAAAGTTACATATTTTATGTCATTGTGGTCCTTAAATTTGGAGGTGTTCCACTTGAAAAAGTAGGCATTAAATATGGATGAAAAGGATTTGTTTTAACTTTGATAGAATTTCCTCGTGGAATTACTGAATTTCTCGACGACATCATGCTAGCTTTGCTTAGAGAAGATGGTTTTGGAGGAGAAATTGAATTCTTTCGACTTATTTTTGGCATTGAAGTTTGAAATAGTAGTTTTTATGACTCCATTGATGACCTTGCTGAGAAATTTGATGCACACAATATTGACTTTGAATATGGTTTAGAAGATGTTGAAGAAGTTGTAGATTTTGGTGTTGTCACTGAATGTTTCTTTGTTGTTCGACTTGATCAAGACACAAATTAACTTTACGAGCAGATTGAAGACCTTGAAGAGGTTTTATATTTTGTTGTTCTCACTAAAGGTTTTTGTCTAGTTTTGTTTCTTAAACCATCATTTCCATAGGACATTTTTGGTGAATAGATTCTTGACCTTGATGAGAGGATATGATACCTTGAAGAGGCTACATATTTTGGTGACGTCACTAATTTTTTCTCTATTATTATGTTTGTTAAACATCTCGCTTAGGGCAAGGCAACTCCACATATATTGTACAGTTTATGGGACAGAAATCAATATGTAGAAATATTCACTTGGTTTTTACAATTGGATAGAAGAATGACTTAAAATGACCTTGTATGTCTTCTCATTTTAGAGCTCAAATTTTTAGGAAGGATTTAAGTATCCACCTTTCAAGAATCACTAGAAGAGGTTGATAAAGAATATAGGAAGACAAAAAACTAACCGGTTGAGCCGGTTGTTGAGAATGCAGCAAGATGATGGAGCTTAGTGAAATGAAGTCGCCTTCACTAAGTGGGCCCGCAGGCAAATTCTGACGCAAAGTCTATTTTTAGACTATGTCTATTTTTAGACATACGGAGCATAATTTGGGAATTCTACTTGGAGATTCTTGATGGATGCGACATGTCGGTAAAAATAGATGAGACCCTGTTTTTTAGGACCCAGACTATTTTTAGACTGATCTCCTAAAAATATGGAAGTCAAATATTATTTACCCTTAATAATATTTTGACTATAAACAGCAGTTTACTCTCTTGGCGCACTTCAGTTTGAGTCATGGAGGTGACTCATGCAACTGACACAAGGAATCACGTGGTTCCTAGGGTTTGATGGCATCTTGCATGGTTGGCTTCAGTTAGACTTCAGTGGCAGGAGTTTTGGAGGAGTTAACGGGACAAGTAGTGGAGTTATGTTCTGTTTGTTTTAGTTGAACTAGTTGAGATTAGTTAAACTAGCTAATCAATTAGATATGAGTGGAGTAAATTAAATAATATTTAATTTACTAAATATTAACTCATTAGTCAACTCAAGAACACTTCAGTTCACTACAGTGCATGATCAGTTCAGTGAAGAACTAGTTGAGATTAGTTAAACTAGCTAATCAATTAGATATGAGTGGAGTAAATCAAATAATATTTAATTTACTAAATATTAACTCATTAGTCAACTCAAGAACACTTCAGTTCACTACAGTGCATGATCAGTTCAGTGGAGACCAGTGAAAGAGATAGATGAAAGGGTAGAGTTAGCTATCAGTTGTAACTATACTGTTGTTATTTGCAACACATAGATAGGTGGAGTAAGCTATGAGTATTGCAAAGTTTAGGCTGGTGGTTTATCTATATAAGGAGGCCATCACCTAGCATTAATATACGCAATCAAGGTTGGCTATCAAGTGGCTAAGGATTGGAGCAAGTGATTTGCTAGATCTAGCTTGATAGTGTGTAGCATGGGAGGTAGTGCATGAGAGCTTGAGAAGAGTTTTTGTACTATGATTGTTACATGATTTCTCCATTATAATATACACAATAGCTGCGGGGTTTTCAGCTATAGGCTTTCCCATACATACTGAGTTAATGTGTGATTGATTTGATGTGCGATTGCTTCTATATTATTTCCGCATGTGACAATTAATTGTGGAAGAAGGTTATGTGTTATGCATGCAATTCGAAATTGATGTATGATCGGGTTAATCTTCGTTGAATAAGTGATTTATTCAGCTAATTTCTACATGGTATCGGAGCGAAGTTAATTGTCGAAGTCTATTACGGTGATTGCAAACTTATTTCCTCGGACAGAGTCTGCATGCGGGCCAGGTAGCCTCCGGAATATTCATCCTTCTTTGTAAGGTGAAAGATCCGGTGAATGCCCTTTGCAGTCAATCTCTGATTTGGAAATAATTTGTTTTCAAGTATAGATCGGAAGCGATAGAGCTTGGAGTTTGGAATTCGAATTTTGCAGAAGGTTGTTCTTCTTGGTGCCAGTGTTGAAAGATGTCTTCTTTCAATGGTTTGCGGCTCGAATATGCTCTTGAAGGCAGTTCGAACTATGTTGCATGGAAGGATCGAATGGAAGCAGTGTTAGAAGATAATGGTCTGAAGGAGTTCGTGGATGCGGATGTCCCAAAGCCCACTGATGCAGCTCTGGTCGATGCATGGCAAAAGAAGATCGCGAAATGTCGAAGGATCCTGTTGGAGGGCGTCAAGGATCATATTGTATCCAGCCTGCATGGAAAGGCTACTCCACATTTAATGTGGAAAGCTTTGACGGATCTATTCCAGAGTAAGAGTGACCAAAGGAAGCTGGCGCTCAAAGATAAGCTCAGGAACATCAAGATGGAGAAGGGCGACAGCATCGCCGAATACCTCACGAAGTTCACTCAGTGCAGAGATGAGCTGGGAAGTGTGGGGGTGGTTGTCAAAGTTTCACTGATTGCATGCTTGGTTTCAAGTGTGATGGGATCGGTGTGGTTCTTGGACAGCGGTGCGTCATTTCATATGACGGGAGATCGGGAGTTGTTCTCAGATCCGGAGAACAAAGATTTGGGTGTGCACATCGAGATGGGCGATGATGGTAGATACAGTGTGACTGGTATCGGTACCGTATCCTTTCAGAGGGAGTCTGGTAAACCCTTTGTCTTAAAGGATGTCATGCATGTACCTGGATTGAAGAAGAACCTGATTTCAGTAGCGATGTTGGAAGATAAGGGGTATGATGTGGTCTTCAGCGAAGGAAAAGCTTTCCTGCGCAGTAAGACTACTGGAGAGACCCGGAAGATAGGGGTTCGAACTCAGAACCTTTATCAGTTGCAGGTAGATGACTGCGCAGCTATGGCATGCAAGGCGGGAGAAGTGGTGAGTCGGGATGATGAGGGCGAACTATGGCACAGAAGATTGGGCCATCTTCACCATGGAGCTTTGAAGATTCTGCAGCAGATTTCTACTGGACTTCCTAAGGGCACCCTTGCGCAGTCAGATCAGTGCAAGGGGTGTACTTTAGGGAAGCATGTGAAAGCCACCTTTCACGAGAAGGATAGTCGCGCCACGACGATCCTTGAGAGAGTTCACACAGACGTGTGTGGTCCTTTCTCAGTTGCTTCGACAGCAAAGCACAGGTATTATGTGATCTTTGTTGATGATTTCTCTCGAAAGTGCTGGATCTTCTTCATGCAGAAGAAGAGCGATACATTCGCGAAGCTCTATGAGTTTAAAGCACTGGTCGAGAAGGAGTCGGGGAAGAAGGTGATTGCTCTAAGGAGTGATAACGGTGGTGAATTCATCTCGGCTGAATTCAAGGAGTTCTGCAGCGCAGAAGGGATTCGGAGAGAGCTCATCGCACCCCATAACCCACAGCAGAACGGGGTGGCCGAGCGGAAGAACAGAACGATCGTGGGTGCTGCACGGGCGATGTTGCATGATCAGGGCCTACCCCTTCACTTGTGGGCTGAGGCATGCAATACAGCAGTGTATGTGCAGAACCGTTGTCCTCACAAGGTTCTTGGCATGAGTACACCAGAGGAGGCTTATTCTGGCAAGAGGCCCGATATTTCCCATTTGCGGATTTTCGGATCTCCTGTCTACATGCATGTGACGAAGGATGCGAGAAGGAAGCTGGATCCAACTGCTGAAGTTGGAATATTTGTGGGGTACACCGATACACCTCACAACTATCGGGTGTATGTGCCAGACAGTCGCAAGACTGTTGTGCGACGGGATATAAAATTTCAGGAGGAGAAAGCCATGCAGTGTTCGCTTGAGAGGGAGCTACACTTGCATGCAGATGAGGAGCCGTTAGTTCCTAAGGAGGAGCTTCCGGATGTGGATCAGCCACAAGAGGAGGTTCAGGAGGTGGAAGAAACCACCCAGGCAGCGCCAACCATCAGAGGGCGCATGCGCACTACAGAAGCTGAGCGACTGGCTCGAGATGCAGAGAAGGTTGTAGGACCACCTATAGCACAGCGCAGACAGAGACAGTCACCGGATCGGTACACTGGATACATGGCTCTTATGAGTCAATGTGTTGTGACAGAGCCATCCTCTTTTGAGGAAGCTGTGGAGGAACCCGCATGGGTGGATGCCATGATCGAAGAATATGATTCGATCATCAGGAACAGTGCATGGGAGATTGTCCCAAGACCGGTTGGGAAATCAGTTGTAGGTTCGCGATGGATCTACAAGGTGAAGCAGGCAGCCGACGGGAGTGTGGAGAAGTACAAGGCGAGATTTGTCGCCCGTGGCTTCTCACAGATCGAGGGGATTGACTATGAGGAGACTTTTGCACCTGTCGCATGGTACTCTTCCATACGGACGATCCTTGCTCTCTCAGCGCAGATGGGGTGGCACATTCATCAGATGGATGTGAAGACTGCGTTCCTCAATGGAGTTATTGAGGAAGAGGTGTACATAGAGCAGCCTGAAGGTTTTGAGATCTTCAGCAGTGAGTCGCATGTGTGCCGACTCAAGAGAGCACCGTATGGGCTGAAGCAAGCACCTCGTGCTTGGTACACTCGGATAGACAGCTACTTCACCGGGCTTGGATTCTCCAAGAGTGAGGCGGATCCAAACCTGTACCAGATTGTGGTGGAGGGGAAGCTGTTGATCATCGTACCGTATGTAGATGATCTGATTTTGACTGGCGATGAGCAGTTGATACTTTCATGCAAGGAGGATCTTGCACGAGAGTTTGAGATGAAGGACTTGGGCATCCTTCATTATTTCCCGGGATTGGAGATTTGGCAGCGCAGTGGAGGACTGTTTGTTTCTCAGGGCAAGTATGCCCGGGAGATTCTGGAGAGGTTCAACATGCAAGGCTGCAAGCCTGTTGATACCCCTCTTCCGGGAGGTTGGAGGAAGGGAGATGCTACTTCGGAGGAGGTAGTGGATGCCACTGTCTATCGACAGTTGGTGGGGTCGTTGATGTATCTGGTCAATACTCGACCCGATATATGCTATGCAGCTAACCAGCTTTCGCAAGCTATGGTTAAGCCTACCAAGCTCTTTTGGAAGGCGGGCAAGCATGTATTGCGCTATATCAGAGGCACATCGGGATATGGTCTATGGTACAGACAGGAGGATGGAGTGAAGCTTTCTGGTTTCACTGATGCAGATTGGGCAGGGAGCCCAACAGACCGGAAGAGCACTTCTGGAGGAGTTTTTAGCATTGGGTCGACAGCAGTTTCTTGGTACAGCAGGAAGCAGAGATCCGTGGCACTCAGTTCAGCAGAGGCCGAGTACATGGCAGCAAGCTTGGCTGCATGTGAGGCTATTTGGATGAGGAAGATCCTCGCAGGTTTGTTCAGGTTGCATTTGGAGCCTACAGTGATCTACTGGGATAACCAGAGCTGCATCAAGCTCTCGGCTAATCCAGTATTTCATGATAGGTCCAAACATATCGACATCAGGTACCATCACATCAGAGATTGTGTTCAGCGGAGGATCATGATGCTTTCATATGTTCCCACGGAGGATCAGGATGCCGACATCCCGACGAAGGCGCTCACCAGGAGCAAGTTCGAATTCCACAGAGGCAGGATAGGGATTGCAGATACTCCATATCTTGCTGAGAGGGAGTGTTGAGAATGCAGCAAGATGATGGAGCTTAGTGAAATGAAGTCGCCCTCACTAAGTGGGCCCGCAGGCAAATTCTGGCGCAAAGTCTATTTTTAGACTATGTCTATTTTTAGACATACGGAGCATAATTTGGGAATTCTACTTGGAGATTCTTGAAGTATGCGACATGTCGGTAAAAATAGATGTGACCCTATTTTTTAGGACCCAGACTATTTTTAGACCGATCTCCTAAAAATATGGAAGTCAAATATTATTTTCCCTTAATAATATTTTGACTATAAACAGCAGTTTACTCTCTTGGCGCACTTCAGTTTGAGTCATGGAGGTGGCTCATGCAATTGACACAAGGAATCACGTGGTTCCTAGGGTTTGATGGCATCTTGCATGGTTGGCTTCAGTTAGACTTCAGTGGCAGAAGTTTTGGAGGAGTTAACGGGACAAGTAGTGGAGTTATGTTCTATTTATTTCAGCTGAACTAGTTGAGATTAGTTAACTAGCTAATCAACTAGATATGAGTGGAGTAAATTAAATAATATTTAATTTACTAAATATTAACTCATTAGTCAATCCTCAAGAATGACTTCTACCATTTCATGGCATGATCATTTAAGAAGACCACAAGAAAGAGACAGATGAAAGGGTAGTTAGCTATCACAGATTATATCGTTAAGTATTGCAACACATAGATAGGTGGAGTAAGCTATGAGTATTGCAAAGTCAAGGCTGGTGGTTTATCTATATAAGGAGGCCATCACCTAGCATTACTATACGCAATAGAGGTTGGCTATCAAGTGGCTAAGGATTGGAGCAAGTGATTTGCTAGATCTAGCTTGATAGTGTGTAGCATGGGAGGTAGTGCATGAGAGCTTGTGAAGAGTTTTTGTACTATGATTGTTACATGATTTCTCCATTATAATATACACAATAGCTGGGGGGTTTTCAGCTATAGGCTTTCCCCATACATACCGAGTTAATGTGTGATTGATTTGATGTGCGATTGCTTCTATATTATTTCCGCATGTGACAATTAATTGTAGAAGAGGGTTATGTGTTATGCATGCAATTCGAAATTGATGTATGATCGGGTTAATCTTCAGTGAATAAGTGATTTATTCAGCTAATTTCTACACCAGTGGTGTAATAAATGGATTTCTAGGGAGGTAGATTGGCATATGGACTTTTGGTAGCTAGAACTTTTCCAAATAAGTGAATGTATTTTAAAACCAAAACTCTAGTTTATTTTGGTTTAGAAAAGGTCTAGAATTTGAAAAGTGAATTCCCTCTTTCTTCCTCTTACATACATTCCAATGATCGAAATCTGGATTGAGGGAAAAATATTTCCTAAATAAAAATTTTGCATTTTATTTGTTGTACACATGAGTTTTTAAAAGCTAATTAACTCATAAATTTCTCACAAAATATACTTAAATATTGACACATAAACCCCTTCCCAATTAGCTAACTTTAGACGATCCTAAACACATTTTTATTTAACTAATGAGGGAGATAGCCCAATAAAACTAGTTTTTCCATATTCAAATCAAGTTGGTATCAAAGTACAATTTAGCTAATTTTAGTCAAGGTTAGTTAGAAGAATTAGATATTGGTTTATGTCTTCAATTTCCTCTCAAAATGAATGTGTACGTGCTTTTGAGAGACACACTAGAGGAATAAGGTCCAAATTTTTGATGAAAATGTGCTATGAAAGTAAAGGGTTAAAGGCAAGCATGTACAAGGCATAGTTGAGCCAAATGTTGTTGAGGAAGGGGCTAATTATTTGGGTCTTGGTTATGGAAAACATGATGGAGAATGCTCCAAAGCCAAGGAGGCACATGAAGCTGTTCCAAGAAGGAATTTTATTTCGTGTTCATTACCTCAAGCTTGTGAAGTTTGTGTTCATGATGAATAGAAAATTTTGACACCCACTTTGCAAGAAGATGTTAATAAACATGCAGCTAATGAGAATGTAAAAGAAGAGGATGTTGAAAGCTCTATCTAGTCATTGAATTCATTGCTAGTATTCAGAGGAGAGCCACTACCTCATCAAATTCACCTCCTCAGGAAGGCGACAATGGTGAATGTTCAAGGTATAAATTTGCCTTTAATCAAAGTGCTTTTGATTATGATAAACATGGTAAATATTCACATAAGATATAGAAAAGAACTTGCACATGTTTCTTTTGTGGTTTGAATAATCATAATGTTTATAGATGTTGGAAGAAGATATCCATGCACATTGAAACTTTCTAAATAAATGATGCAAAAATTCAAAGCCCCATTGGACAAGGAAAATGATGTTGAAAATAAGATGCAATTGTTTATTACTCATTGCCATAAGAAAGGTCACCTTGTAGACAAGTGTTGGACTTTGTATCCAACAAGTCATCCACAACATTTGAAGAAGGTGGAAAGAGATAACGACAAGAATGGAAAAGATGATTCCATAATCGATGAGGGTCAAGATGATTCACATGATGAAGTGCAGCTAAAAGAAGCGCCATCGAAATGGTTTGCTAACAGATGGTTAGATTTCTTATCCAATTAAGGCCTTGCATGTAATTTGATGTTTCGTGAATTTCTTTGCAAATTCAAAGTATGGTGCATGTTGAATGAAGCAAGATGTTGAAAGTAGAGTTATGTTGACACACTTAAATGCAACAAATATGGAAATTTGTACATGAGCTCTATTATTTGACTTGAGAGTCAGTTGTTTGAAGAGGCATGTTTTGTCGACTTGTGTTTGGTTGATGGTTTTGTACACCAATATGTAAGAGTACATGGAGATATTCACATGATGTGATTTTTTTTTTCTTTGAAGGAGAAAAATGATATGTCAGCGAGCTATGTTTCTTGCATTATGTGTTTTTCAGTTTGATGGTTTTGTTTGTGACAAGACATCACAAGATTTTGGGAAGGTCCACTCTTGAGAGAGAGCCTCATGATTACAACCTAATCATGAGAATAAAATGGGAGTGCATCCTTATTTTGAAAACAAATAGGATTCTAAGCTACCTAGGACTCAAACCATTATTTTTAAATTTGAAATATCATGGTGTGTTGTTTCATTGCCTGAATCCACAACCCTAACATAAATTGTTTTATTCTTTTTTTGCAAGATTTAGTTGGTTATATTAAAATTCAGTTGAATTTAAAATTCTTGGCTTAGTGGCATGAACCAAACATATTGTACATATTAAATGAGGAATTTCGCTCTCCAAATCATTTCTAAATCACCCATATCACCAAGAAAACATGTTTTAAAAGAACATACTTTGGTATGGGAAAGACCTTAGGTTTCAAATATTATAAGAAGGTTTTTGATATGGTTGAGAGAATGTGGAAAATAGAATCCATAAACAAAATATTTTTCAAAACGTATTACTTTCAAAGTATCAACAAGGAATGTACAAGGGTGCTCAATGAATTAACGCTATTTATTTAAATTCCATGATGTATATCTTACTCATAATTTTAAAAAATTATTAAATAATGATCTAGATTGGATAATTATATTATTTGTCATATATTTTGATTCTTATAGAGTGAAAAAACTGAAAGAATCAACTTGTAGGGTCATTTTAATGGTGGGTGGAGAATTGGGGTCTAAAACCTTTTGGAGTCATTTTGAGGTATTAAATGAAATTTCTGGGGGTGAAACGATTATCCCTTGTGTCGAAATCTTGAACATTATTCTACACTTAAAGACATATCCAATGGTGCAAGAAAAACATCAAATGAAGTTCATTCAAAATTTATGCCAATGTAAGTTGACCTATCATGTTGACCACCATGGTACGAGAGAATGACATTTTAGCCCCATTACTCATGCATGGCAAGCTAGCTACATATGGAATTTTAACAAGACTCTAAAAGGTCTAAAATCACAAACCTTGTTAATGGTTGACGGAGTCAAATCTTACACCTAGTTTGCTATCACGCTATGTTAAATACTTGGCCACTAGGAGGAATAAGAGTTCCATTTTTTGTTATTTTATTTTGTTCCATAGTTGAAAATACAACTAGGAGTGTGAAGTTAGAGAGAAAAATGTATGAAGTTAAGTTTTTATAGCAACCTTACACGCTAAAAGTCTTAGCTAACTCTAGAGAGATTACCTCTTTCTTTGTACTCACATATTTTCCATACCAGAAAAGAGAGTAGAGCATGTTTACATTTTAGTGTTGTTTTTCTCCCATAAGGATTTCCTAGGGAAAAAGGAGTCTAGAGCATCATTACTTTTTAGGGTTGCTTGTCTCCCATATAAGCATTTCCTAGGAAAATAATTGTGTTGATTGTCTAGAGATATGTATGTGTGTTTCATTATGTTCTCTATTTCTTACGTTGTGTTTCATTATGTTTTATATTTCTTACATTTCTGCCCTCCTATTTTTCTTTCCAATCAGGGTTTATAAAATAACATGAGAAGCAACATGAGACTTGGAACAATCATTTTCATTATCTATATGGAAGGCAAGAAGGATTATATCCCCTTAAGCTTAAGCTTATGTAGTTTGTCAATTTTTATCATATATTTTTTGGTAAGGGTAAATGTCTTTTTTATCTATAGTACAAGTCATGAGTTCCCAAATTTTACCTCATGTAAAGCATGATTCTAGGATTACTACAATTTGTACTTGGTTTTTTATTGTGATGATGCCCTGTCTCAATCACTTGGCCATCTCTCAATGGGTAGTTAAATATTTATAACAATACTTAAGTAATATTTATCTATTTGTATTATGTGAAATAATGTAAAAAATGGTATACTATTTTTCATAAAATTGGGTTGAGTTTATCATATATTTCAATGAAAGTTGATTAAATATGTTTTATTTAAAAGGATATAACAATTTTGTTAAGGTATGAATTTGCAATTTTGTGTGGCTCTCTATCAACCTTCACTTCCTCATTTCTAGAAAAAATCTACTTGCTCATTTGTATACCCACTTTCTATTCAAATGCATGAGTTTTGAACTCTCGGTAACTATGTTTTTCCACGCAGGAAAATTATATGTCACATTTTATACTAACTCTAAATATTATTTTGAATTTTGGATTACTGTTATTCTTTTATATAATTTAACATTAGATATAAGTTTAAATTGAAAGCTACTTAGATGAAATATAGCTTAGATATGAAATTTGCAAATTATTATCTATTTATTGAACTAAAGGACATAATTATTACACATGTTTAATTTACATTCAAATGCTTCTTTGATTTATCTCCTATAGCTTAATGTAATGCTAGATATATAATTTAAGTTGAAGGCCCATGAGATAAATATGAATTCTATGTGACATTTGTATTGAATCATCTGTTTGTTGTGTTATATGAACATAATTGGTACGCATATCTAATTTGCATTACTAATATGTCATGCTTCTTTAATTTGTCTTTTATAGATGACCGAGCATCCCTTTTTAATCTATCCCTTTTGACTTCGGATATGTGGGCAATACTCATCTGCATATTTTTCTATCATAAAGCAGTGACTAAAATTGTATTCCATTTGTGTCAATGTTAAGGTTAAGCACATGGATTAAAGTTTTATATAAGATACATTGCCACGGTGTACATTTATATCTAAAGAGTCCAAAAACTCATTCAAGACCGTATGTTTTTTTGATGTAGTTTGATTGGTTATATTGCATTGCTTTTGCAGTTGTTTTTGTGGGCCTCACCATCTAGTGATTTAAGGTAAAAAATTATTTACATGGAATTTTGAAGTGTCCTAGAATGTTTATTATTTATCACTACTAGCCTTGGTGATTTAGTTGTTTGTTTTGATGCTGCTTCGTTACCCATATTTAATAGTTGTTCATGTTTAATTCATTGTTAAGGCTTTTTATTGGCATGTCAGGATGTATTTTTCTCAAATCCATAATGGCTAAAAGAATGAAATTTTTCTATGAAAAAGAGAGGTCATATGGAAAACAAATTGTTTGCAAGTGTTCTTTTGAACCCATAGAACTTGAAACCCCAATATGGATACAATACTAAGTAATACATAGCCTCCTAATCTAACTTAGCCAGGGATTTGCAATACTATATTTGATTTGGCTAGCTCCGTTTCAAGATATTACAATGTTAGATTATTATTTCTATAGATTTTGATTATGGTAGTAAAATGTTACAAAAAAACGGAAACTACAAATAATATTATTCTAGATATATCTAAAAAGGACATGGTAGAGAAAATCAAACAATATTGAACTTTTCATAAATAGTTTAGATAAAAATACATTTTCTAATTTTGATTGTAAACTCCAAGGCTTAAAGAAATAATTTTTCTAATAATTTTTTTTTAATTAATAAATAAAAAAGGAGTATTTTCAGTCAAAATCACATCCAACATATAATAAAAATAATAAAAAAAATTTAAAACTTCATACACTATGACATTACTATGGCAAAGAGCATAAAAATATACACGCAAAAAATCATTTTCTATAATAATGGAGAGCTTCAAATATACAAGAAAAAAAATCTTTCAGCCTCCTTGTATCCCAGAACCTCACTATTACTCATTCACCCCCCTCTTGTAATTCCTTATTCCAACAATTAGCAAGAGGATTGAAAAGCCAACAAGGTGCAATCAGATACTCAAGAGATAGTTGTAGAGCCAATTGATAGATGCAACCAGATACTCGGGAGGTAGGTGCATATCTAGTTGCAATGACATAGTAGCTCAAGAGAGATCAAATTTCTAGTTGCAAGTACGAATTGCAAGAAATTAATGTGAATAGGGTGCTAGTGTGAATTGGCTAGTTGCAGAGTGTAGGTGCAGTTCTAGCTAGAGAGAGACTCTAAGAAGGGGTTTCAAGACAGAGCAGGTTTCCAACATTCCAGTCAAGAAGGGAGGCACATATTTCCAACAAAAGAGGCAAGAACAAGTTCCCTAGTGGTAGTGCTATGCAACCCAGTTAGTCGGTGCATGTTGCAGGCAAGAGTGCAAGTAGCTGGGAGTCTCCAAAGAGAGTTTCCAGAGGTAGAATGAGTTTCCCAAAAGCAGTACTACACATTTTATTGGGTAGGACTGCATCTAACATGGAGGAGCCCGAGTTGATTTGCTAGTCTAGGAGATTTCCCTGTTCTTATTCTGAGGGAGATCGAGACTCACTAGTGTAGTGATAGAATCCAAGCAGAGGTAGCGCATGGGAATCAACAATGCGAGATCAAAGTAGCACAGTGGAAGTGCATATTGGTTCATCTACAACGTTAGCAGATGAATCAAAGTAGCACATCGACGTGGTGGACAATGATTGCCGAAGTACCTTCTTCGCATAGATTTCTAGTTCTTAGTGCCATAGGGAGATCTGTTTGTAGATGGGTGATGTAGTCTCTCCAAGAGTGTGAGTTGAATGAGTCAAAGGGAGTTGTTGAGGAAAGGAGGTACTTTACTAGTCATATTGATTTGCAAAAGTGAAGCAATTCCTACTTTGATTTTTAAAATAATACATTATATTCCAGTTCCTTCAGAAACAAATCCGAAAATCAAACCTATATGATATGTATACAGACAATTCAGAAAAATAATATCCGGCAGTGAAAGAATATAAACCTCAACCAAAACCAACAAAAACATCTCCAGAGACTTTAGAAAGACATCCAATCAGAAAGACAACCCATCAGTAAATCATAGCACATAGAAATTCCAACCCCGAAAGCCTTAGCAAGCAAATAAGAACCAAAATTAGGCAAAGTACCAACCCCAACGTTTTTTTAATACACAACACAAAAAAAATTTGAGCGCAGACGGACAGTCGAACATACCCGACAGAGTCGTAGAGCGTGGACGGGAGGAGCACCAGCGCGGCTAGGAGGAGCAACAACGCGAACAGACAGCAACGACAGGGATAGAAAATGCGCGAACAATGAAACAGGTAAACCACGAAACTTTGCGGGCGATTTATTTATAAAAAATACTTCGGCCAAACTATTTTAAAAGTAAAAGTT